>VFFE01007674.1:4582393-4747912 GCA_008921705.1 Burhinus oedicnemus | reverse complement strand
AAAAAAAAAAAAAAAAAAAGAAAAGTTGTTGTGCAATACTGAATTCAGACATGTACCACAAGTTAATGGTAGACTAACACTGAGGGGGGGTGGGGTCTAGGCATTGTGCTTTTGTCAGCATACTCTTGAGCTTTTAAGTCTACTATGTCTGAACTGTGGTTTCTTGTTTATCCTTTTTTTCTTTAGTTGGACTGTAATGTATGGTCTGTCAACCTGTGAATCTTTTAAAGTATGATTCAGGTATTGTTGTATTCTTTACTGTGTAATAAAAATGTTAAAAATCTGTAGTCCTACCTTCTCCATGGAACTTCATTCCTGATGTTCCCTCTGTGAATGGTACTTTGTGAGTCACTAGCCCCAGTGGAGGAAAACGTCACTTGAAGTGCTGCCGTGGATCACCAGATCATGTAATCTCATTTTTTCCAGCTTCTAGATGGGTCAGGACAGCCGTGGTGTCAGGTTCTTGAGGGGATCTCTGCCGAGTTTTAGATTATGGCCATATCCAGCTAACTCAGTTCTGTTTCTTATTTGTGACTGGGGGAGACCTCATAAGAACCCCCCCAAAATGCTGATACTTAAGAACTTGCGTCAGAGATGTGCTTTGCTTTCAAAATCAAACTAATGCCTAGATTAATGGCTGTCATAAGCCATATCTGTTTTTAATGGTTCCTCTGCACTTCAGCTCTTGCACAAAATTGTCCAAGGCATCTATTTCTATTTTTAACTTAATGGGAATACTCGTTAAGAAAGGGAAGCACCTTCCCAGAGGTGTAGACTGAGCAGTAACTTTTACAGCCTTTGTCCAGTGCAGTTCCCAAGGGTTCTCTCTGGTACATGCAAGGCTTAGTTAACTATGCTATCTCCAGAAGTAAATCCATCTATAGCGTGACTGTTAAAGAAATTAAGACCTCCCTAGCAGGAGCAGAACACCATCAACGTGATTTCCTTTTATAACCGGTATTTGGTCCTAGCTCTGTACCACGGTCTGCTCCCGGCAACTTCTGGGAGTGCACAGATGCTGCTGATGGCATTCAAACATCCGTGTTTTGCCAGAGTAAACTATTCTCCCTGGGCTCATGGAAAATCTCTTGCTTCTTGTTAGATGTGTAGTATTTTTTAAGACATTAAATAATGACCTTTACTCCAAAGCCATTTAAATTGGGATTTCATAATGACATTAGCATCATTCCCCACCCCCTGCACTCCCAAAAAGAGGAGAGGAAGTGTGCGCATTTCAAAGCCTGTTTAATGCATCCACACATATTAGAAGGATCTTATTTCGGTTTGGGTTTGCAGCAGAATCATAGATACAACCAAATGGCCCTAAGACTCTGATACAGAGCGTCGGCTCTTCACCTTGCTAAGCAAACAGAGGTATTTCTTGTTCATTTTGAAAGCTGGTGTAAGGTAAAGAGGAGGCACAATGGCATAAATAAATGCATCGTGAAGACACTTGAAATGAGTTTTTACCTTTTTTAATGTCGGAACTCCAGAACTGAACTAACTCCTCTTTTAAGGCTCTTACCTGCCTTCTAATAACTTGATTCATTTCTCTTATCATCAGTACAATCTGTACTCTTGAGAGCATTTAGAGTTTCTGTAAGAGCTGTTCTTGGGAAAGCCCAGTGTTTGTGAACGGCTGCGCTGAAATCGGGAGCTCCTCTGTGTCTCAGCAGGGGCCGTGGCCTTGACTCTGGAAGGGGCCATTGCCAAGTGAGAGCTGATTTTTGACCCTTCCAGTTACACTGCCATTAAATGGCATTTAGAGTGGAAAGGGAATTTGAGCGCGGAGTTGTCCACTTTCAAACTCCAGGCTTCAGAGAGTGGAAAATATTGTCAGCCCCCACCACAGGTTCAGAAATGCTAACTTCGAAGATTGAGAGATTCTGCCCTCGGATTGACTTTTTTTTCTAGTGTGATACTGCAGTGCCTGATTTCGGAAGCTGTGGGGCAGGTAAGATGTAGGCTTTTTACCATTTTTTACTCATTTTTTTTCCCCAACTCATAGATCGAAAGTGCCCGATGCTGTGTTAACGGAGCAACCTGAGGGCACAACGTCAGCACTCATGACCCTGCTTTTCTTTTCTCTGGCTCAGGGTGAGACATGTCAGCCAAACCCAGGGTGCTTTGCTCCTTATTTTGGGATCTTTGGAAAAGTGGTGGCAAATTCAAAATGTCTGCCAGAAGGGAAGGAAACCTGATGAGATTTGAGTCAGGATGTTACCTGTTTGCTGCTTTATCTCCCCTTCTCCAAGAGGTATCCAGCAGGGATAGGTGGCACTTACAAGCTGACCGAAGAGGAGCTGAGAAGTAAACTCAAGCTTTGAGTTTTGTACACCTTGCTGAGGCTGCTTCCCTGTTCCCGTAGCTCCCTTAGGTTTCTCCATTGGTTATTCCAGCTCTCAGACTGTTGATTCATGTCATGTATGCGCCATGTTTAGAGCTGAATTTTCTCATAGATATTGGGCACAACAGTAGGAACAAACAGCAACCACCGAATCACTGGGTTTTCCTTTACATGGTGTTATGGTTTGAGAAACCCACAACAATTTATTGTCATTTAGACAAATATTCTATCACCTGATGACCCCTCCCCACCTAGGAAGGGGAAGCGGGAAAAACCAGGAAACACAGGGGCTGAAATACAAACAGATTTAATAGACTAAGACTAGATAATTAACATTAATAACACTAAAGAACCAATAGCGATCCCGATACCAATATAAGATATACAAGGATTATACTCAGCCCATTCTATCAGTCGGAAGCTGTGCACTCCCAGCAGTGGACAGCAAATTCGGGACACTGCGAGTGTTATGGCCTTGGGAGGAAGGGAAGGCCTCAGGGGTCTGGCACCAGGGCAAAGAATTTCTCTGGATTGCAGCCATTAAGGGAGAGAAAGCACTTTGCAGCAACCTTTCTAATTTATGTTGAATGTAACATTCATGGTACAAAATAATCCTGTTGGCCAGCTCGGGTCAAGTGCCCGGGTCTCGCTCCTCCTCATCCCTGCACCTGGCTGGCTTGAAAATACCGAGACCTTGAAACCCACACACCATAGCTGGCTATAAATACTTTCACAAATTCAGACACTAGGGTCTTCTAAAAGTGCAGTTTTCCCAGGCACTGGGAGAGAAATTGGTCCCATGTCACTCAAACCAGGACACATGGCTATAGCCTTAGCACGTGAGGTCAATGCCAGTATTAAGCTGGAGAAGAGGCAGAGAGTGCTTGTCCCCATTGCACCCAGCCAGAGCACTCGTCCCTGCCATGCAGTGGCCATCCCGGGCAGAGGGTGAATTTCGGGTCTGAACGGGTCACCACTGGCAGCGGGTGTTGCTCTTCCCCTCCTAGAGCCAAAGCAGTGTTGTGTGGAGGGAGACAGAGCCAGCTGGGTGCTGATCCCATTCACCTCCTGTTCTCAGAAGGGTTTTCCCCCCCACCCCTTCCTACATCTTCACCAGTCTTGTTCACAGGACCTTATTGCCCGACCTAGCTCTCCTCTGGTTAGATGCACGGAGCAGGCGAGACAGCACATCTGCCTGGGTTGCTTCACCCCTCGTTGCACCAAAGTGAATAGGTAAGGACTTCCCATTTCTGCATAGCCCTTGCCGTGCTGACCCTGTTTTCTGCCTTCTCCAATCTCCCGCACCACAAGCCTTGGGCTGGGGGGGAGAGAGGGACCCGCTGAGGCAGGGGTGGCTGGAAGGGAAGCAGAGGTGCTACGGTTCACTAGGTGGGCCTGAAACCAGGCTGGGCTACATTGGGCTCGGTGAGAGGAGACCCGTGTTTTTTTCCTGGCGGTTTCTGCCACCACTGCTTTGCCCTGCTGGTCTGAGCACTGTGCTGCCATTTTTCCATCCATAAAATGGAGTTAACAGTGCTTCCACCGCTGCAAAAGCATGCTGAGGCCACCAGAGGAAAGCACAATGCACAAGGTAAGTATTTATTCTAACAGCAAGACACCTATCTTGGGGGCACTCGAAAAAAAGAGGCTAGATAGAGCAGAGGAATGTAAACACGCTGGCTTTGAAGGCTAAGGCCATCTTGTTCAGTCTAGATCAAACACCAGCTCCCAGGCATGGGCACGAACCCAAAGAGTACAGAAAGTGCATGCACAGTTCAGTGAGCACACTGGCGTCCCTGGGCTGCACTGGGCAGACGCTAATGACAAAGGAGGAATTAAACACCAGAGTGCAGTGACAGAGTTATGTTTCTTTAGAAATCATTAAACCCAAAGGCAAGTTGTTTTATAAAGGAAACACCCTGAGTAAAGCGCAAGAGATGAGAAATGACAGGGAATTGGCTCCCAACCATACTATGCGCTCGGAAAAATCAGCAGATGTAGACTTGTGCGATTTTCTAGCATGCAATTTGGTTTTACATTGTGTACAACTCGAGGCTGAGACCCCATCCCACAGCTCTTGAGTTAGACAGGTGGGCAGCATGGCTGCGTGAAGGCGGTTACTGCGTCTATCTCCCTCCCGTTGAGCCGGCTCCTCTCAGGGCAGCCAGTGTGCCTATGAGAAAGAAGTCCACTGAGACCTGGTTTCACCACCGGCCACAGCTCAGAGCCCAACAGCTTCTCCAGGGCCACAGCCAGCCCAGAAATAGGGGCTGTGAAGAGCACGTGCATTCTAGCTATACCACAAAGATGCTTTTTTTTTTCTTTTTTCACTCCGATAAGAACCACACATGCTCCAAAGGAGCCTGGCTTTCTCCTCTCTCCTCCACTTGCAAGCAGGCAACAAGACAAGGAGCCATGTGGGCTGCTGTGTCCCACTCCTGTGAGGCTGCCATGGCAGCAGATAAATCCGGCTTTGGTAGGACGCTCGGCGGAAAAATCTGCTTGCATCTTTTCATCTTTGTATCTTGCAAAGACCAAATGGATGCTTTGAGCCTTTTGTTTTGTTTTGTTTTTATTTCTGGATGGGAGAAAACCACAAGAAAGACTGACATTAAAGTTTCTCTGGATGCCCCTTCTGCGTGCACGTATGTCCAGACTCACATACTGAGACAACGCTGGTTACCCTCAGTGCAAAGTATCTGCCACCCATCTGAGCTCATGCCCTGCAGGGTCTATGGCTGTGCTTCCAATACCTGCTCCCAAAGCAGCCCTTTATGTCCAGCGTTAAAGGTCTTTGCGTTTGGCATTTTAACATTCTCTAAAACTTTTTTATGTTTGGTTTTTTTTAAAACTAATGTGAAAAAACATTTCTTGAAGCCTGACGTCAATTGTGGCTGATGGGCTTTGCTTATTCATGCCAGTTAACGGGCTAAACGGAGGTCTACTGTACTTTTGCAAGCAATCTCAATCCCTTCGAATGAATAACACGAAGAAAAAGATGGGTTGACAGAGGCAGTTAGCAGAGATCATACTTACACATGTTTGTTTTCAGTAATTAGTCACAGTGTTAATAGAAACATCCACTTTAAGCAAAGACTGCTGATTTGCACAAACAGAGGGCCATATGCTCTGGTGGGTGTGGAAGGGGGTTGATAAAACTAAAAACTTTTCAGGAATTTTTATATGTGAAAACTTGCTATTATATTTATTCATTTATTTATCCAGCTTAATTATTTTCACGCCAGTTAGGTTTTGCAGTGTTTTCCACTTGCAAATGTCAAAATAAAATCACAGGGCTCCATGTTCACCTTCCCTCGCTTGCTCTTTCTCACACACACAGAGAACAGGAGAGCTCCTAAGTGGCTGCCTCTTGCTAAGGGCTTACATATGGATAGCATATGAAAATGAACTAGGCTGTAGGTGTTTTAACAATGTAATTTAGAGTATGTTGCCTTTTTTACTTTTCCAATAGTACCAGACGGGTTTTGCCGCTGGACTATGAAAGCAACTGCTGCCTTTTGCAAAGATTTATTATTTTTTAGTGATATGATAGACTAATACTAGTTCCAAAGGGGGAGTTATGCTGAGTTGTTAACATACCCCTTTGATTCCAGCCTATTCTGTTCCTGTCAAGTGTAATGGGGAAACTTCCTATATGTTATGAAATGCAATTCAATTGCACCTCGCTCCAGTTTTTTTTTTCTTTTTCTTTTTTTTTTAAAAAAAATAATAAAGCTAATAATTGTTTTAACTTCAAACAGAAGCCTTTTTTCTTGGACAAAATCATAACTTCACTTTCTTAAGGAGCTCGTGATCAGTATAGATTTTCAAGAGAAAGGAAGCTGTCTGAGTTTGTGTGTTTGCTTTTGGTCATTACTGTGTTTTTAAGCATGTTTATAATTTACTCAGCATGGTGCTTTTGACTTTGCTCATGTGAAACATTAGATAGCTTGCAAATCATCCTCTTGCAATTGGCCCAGATGCTCCAAGCAGTAACTGGGACACCCGAATCACAAGTCCCAGCCCCAGGATGCATTCCTGGTTACCTGTGGGGAGGTGCTGACAGGGACAAGCCTTTTCCTCCTCTGAGGTTCCTCTGCAGCTGGTTTTCTGCCACCCATCCCCAGTGGGGCCTGGATGCTTGCTAAGTAATTTGTTCATTTCCAAATCATAATGGTCAAGTTACAAAGCAATTTACCACTGAGTCTACTGACTGATGCAAAATATTATTCTCAGTTTTATTTACATGAATACTTCAGAGAAGAGAAAAAAGTGGATATCCTTTTTCAGTTTTTTTAGTGCAACAGAAATGCATTCACCATTTGTAAAACTTAAAAAACCAGCTCCAAACCGTGCAGGCACACACACAGACACAAAGGCTGTGACAGAAATGGTTCTGGCCTGTTGCACACCTAAGGCATCTTAGACTGCCTTTCAGTGCCCTCTTTGGTCATCTACGTCTGCTGTCCTGTTGGTATGGTTTGTCCCACAAGTTGCATGCTCTCTCTCTGTCAAGGAACTGACCATGTAGACTGATCTTCACATATAGAGGTCAAGTCCATAGTAAACGGGCTAAGAAAGGCAGCTGCTGGCAATGCTCACATACAGTGTGTAAAAAGCTGCTGCAGAACAAAGAAAATAATCATCTGTTCTCTATGTCCGCAGGTGAGGGAAAAAGAAACGATGGGCTGAAAATATAGCAATGCTTTAAGTTAGACGTTGGGAAAAGCTTTTTCCTGGGAAGGATGTTGGAGCCCCAGAAAAGACTAGCTGGGAGGGTGTGAAATGCTTGTGACAAGAGGGATGTTAGGGTCAGGCTACACAAACATCTGCCCAACTGGCGAGATATAACTGATCCTGTCTTGGGACTGGGATGGAGTCCCGAGGTCCTGAAGACACCTGCTTTCCTGGTTACTGCAATAAATCACGGTGTCACCCTGCATTTCCCTTCTCATTTGCTCCGTATAGACCATGCTGTTTTCAAAAGTTTCTGTTGGATAAAGACTTTAATATGTAGACATGGCAGATTAGAGGCCTTTTGTTGGCTCCATCTTCAGCTGTTTCTGTGATGGTGTTACCACGGCTGGCCTGGGTTTGGTGGCATTGATACATCCTTTCACTCCAAAGCATCCTGGCTCCAAGCTTTGGCCACGCATCAGTGACGAGTAAAGGTGGATAAATGGATGAGCCGAGCTGGCTACGACAGAGCTCTTGCTTTCCAGGAAGCTGACAGCCGGTGTGGTTCAAGTACATCTTTGTCTTTGCTAATCTGGCTGGCTTTCCTGGTGCTTTGAGCCCCGGGTTGTGCATGTGGTACCGATGTGCTGTGAGCAGAGGTGAGAGCCATAGACAGGGTGGCAGACTTCGGTCGGAAACGCTGGAGTCAAAGCCAGGCTGCTTTTGGCTCCCTTTTCATCCCAGGGTAGCGGCCTCCCAGCAGTTTGGCCTTGAGTCACTGTGGTAATTCATGGTTAAAATCATCATTCTTGGCACATGCACCGAAGATTAAAAGAAAACAGGAAAAAATCCTCTCCAAATGACAGATTTACATACCAGGAGGAAAAATCCCCACATAAAAATCTGATTTGAAGAACACAATTATAATATTTTACCCTCATTTCACTAACCATTTTATTGACTGAAAAAGGAGCTACCTCAAGACTACAGATCTAAAGTGCTAACAAATTAAAACCATCCCCGAAGGAGAAAGACCGCTAATCTGAAGCACGCCTCCTGAAAGAATTTCCGAAGATCTATAAATGCCATATGCTGAATAGACAGTATTTCCTTTAAGGTACGAGCAATTTTTTTTTCCTGAGTGACTGACCAAACACAGTCAAAAAGGGAAGGAAAAAAGACAAAGGACACCACATAAGGAAAACAAGAATGCTATACCAGCACGAAATACCAGCCAACATGCATATGGGAACACTTATTTGATCATCTAAATATGCGTATTTTATACAGTGGATGTCCAAAAGTGATTGCATTTGCACTGGTTCGCTTAATGCAAGAAGTAAAGTTGGCCCAACATCCATATTCCATAAACAGAGGTAATAAATTAAAGAAGCTGAGGTTCTTCTTGCTGCCAGAGCACATTTAAAATGTGAGCCAGAAACAGAGCACAGCTAAGAAGTTTTGGAGAAAAACAGAGACAAAGAAAAAGCTGTTATTTTGTAAATATAGTTACTTTTTGAAATGCAGGAAAACGACAGTAAGTGAAGACTCTGCAGGACTCTGGAGGCCTCGGCAGTGTTTCCCCTGCCAGGTCCAGGGAGCAATGGTGCCTTTCTCCTGATGGGGACACCTGTCCCTCACTGCCGCTCACCTGCGCCCACGGGTCTCCCAGGCTCGGGAGATGAAGTTGTACACTGTTGTGGCATGCCTGCAGGGTCGTGTGTCACGCTGGGTGCACTTGCACATCCTTAGTATCTTAAAACTACACTTCACACTGTAATGAAATACATGCACTTACGTTATGAAATACATAAATATAAACTGACAATACATATGTGCTTTAATATAAGCCAGAGAATATATAGCATGTTCTCAGTGGCCGTTCAACACCTGGAGACAAACACCTTCATTACAGCTCTGGGAGCAGCCGGCCAGTCCCAGGGAACAGCGAGGGAGAAAATGACTGACTCTTTCAGCAGAATCCTCCCTTACATGAACCAGGCTTCTGATAATTTCATATGATGACAGACTTCCAGGGAAGCCCTCATGAAAAGCCTCAGGGCTGCCCAGAAACAGAGATGTGAAAGCATCAGGTGTACCTTGGCGTTTGCTTGCTGCTCTCCCCTCTCTGTGAACAGCTAAACCGACGTTGTTATGTGCTGAAACCCCATGGAGCTCACTCAGCGTACTTCTCAGCCGTGCATCATACCCTGGATGGCCTAATGGAAGATGAGTTGTCAGATGGGCCACCTCTGTTTACACTCACCTGTCTTCATTTCGGCCATGTGTGCTGTGGAAGGCAACCGTTTCTTTCTAGCGGCCGACTCCCAGTTTTCATGCATTCGAGACAAAGCGTTGCTGGCCCGTTATTTTTGGAGGAAACGTCGGATTTGACAGGAATGGCATAAAAGTATTCAGAGGAATGTGTCTTTGCTTTTCTAAAGTGCTGCCTGGCAGTGTAGTTCTCTCGCGTGCGCGGCTGGCCGAGCCACCCCTACACCAGTTGACCTCCTCCACGTTGCTTTGATAAAGCTTTGCTGCTCAGTGCTGGCTGAAGGCAGTGAGCAAGCTCCTGCGCGGCAAACCGGCGTGGAGGTGGTGTCACGTGGATATGTTTTAGATGAGCTTGTGAGTAGGTGGGTTGAGGTGCCGCCGTCCGCCCTACCATGCCAAAGCCAGCGAGAAGCTGCCGAGCGTGGCAGGAGCGGAGGAGTAGGCTCCAGAGGGTTCCCAGATGGAGCCAGGCGAAGGGGCAGCTGTTCACAGGCATGGGCACTGCTCGCGCCTTGGAACCGGGGTACAGACCTCGCCGGGGAAGCAAAGCATTCTTGGATGACATCCACTTGGAAACTCTTCCTCAGTAGAAGGCAGAGGTTTCCACTCAGCAGACAGCTCGGGAAGGCTTTCATCCCTTTTGTTTCCAATCGTTTTTCCCTTCCTCGTACCAAGCACTAGCCCCCAGCCTGCTTTGCTTGCTCCAGCGCCTGATGCAAGCCATGTGGGCTGGAGGGCTGCACTGCAGTAGAGACTGTCTGGGAACCACGTCTGTGCGCATTGTAAGCATTTGTCACTCTTCAGGCCATAAACTTCCCAAGGAGTCTTATTTTTCCTGTTAATATGGAAACTGAAAATTACAGGAACTCCTCACTAAAGTGATGTTGTTAGCTTATTTCCTGTGTCACATGGATTGACGTGTACATATGCTGCTGACATGTTAGAAAAGCAGCTGTCTGCTCTCAAACTTGCTAGAGCCCACTCACAGGACACAGATCCAGGCTGAGGGGAAAAAAAGGGTTGTTACTGTGTAAAATCAAAGTGTTCCAGGGTACATTTCCTAAAGGCAAGTAACTTCCTTCATTCCAGGGTTAAGAAAAAATCTCTCTGTAAATAACTTAGAAGAGATATCTAACTGGACTCCACTGAAGGAAGCTCTAGCATTAAAATGTATGCTGTCCTTAAAAAGAAAGGACTTTGTCAGTGATGGACACAATGCCTACTAAAAATCAATAGAGTTTTCATATCTCATACATGCCTCTAAGGATAAATTAGCTCATTCTCCTCCTCAATTCACACTGGAATAACAGCAAATACTGCAACAAGCACATATCAACATGTCCTTGTTCATTTTCTTTTTCATCTGCATGCATACGTCGTCTGTAAGCTTTTTTGTCCCATTTGAACCCAAGCCACAAATACTTAAAAATCTCAAATGTTTACTACAAACCCATTGGCTAAACCACATTTCTGGCCATCCTCATAAAAAAGGTTCATTTTAATAATTTCAGAATGTTTTGTTTCTGTCTTAAATATTTATATTTTTAAACTCCTTTAAGAGTATAAAATAACTTCCCTTTTGAAATCAGAGGGTCATCTCAAAATCACAACCCATTTTGTTTTGAAAAGATGGGATGTGAGCAATTGCTTACTGTTGCTGTTGCTTAACGCTGTTGCTTAAATGAGACTCAACAAAACTGACTTTTTCCTACAGGTAGATTCAAGCTTTGGCGACCTGCTATTTCACTAACAAAAAATCACAAATGTTTTATCAGACAATTCCCTTTAGCTCTGTCTTAGGTAGTGTCATTAACTTACATTTTGTAACAAATAATATTCTTTACTGCCCAATGGGTGCAAGGGCATGCCTGCAAATATCACCTCAGAAGAAGACAGACAGCTCCAAAATCTCCCACTCTTGCTCTTGGGCAAGGGAAGGAGAACAGCAACAAAATCTGGTCAGACACCTGACTTTCTTTTCACATAGATTTAACAGATAAACCAAAGGGAAAAGCTACTTTCTTGCTTTTCTGGGAAAACAAGCCATGCTTTTGAGCAGTACCTAAGCGATGAAAGAAGTTGTTCATATTGCTCACATTTCCTGGTGAAAAGACAGTTGGTGCCACTGATGACCCCAGACAAATTGGAGGTGGAGGAGAAAGGGGAGAGGCATCAGGCAGGCACTGGACAAGGGGACAGATGACATGGTCAGCCCATGGAAATGGGCTGCTCTCGCAGGAGGGTCTCATATTAGCCATGTGCCTAAATAGTCCACCAAATCACAAGGGTTTCATGCTTGCTTGATAGGGTTTTTTACTAGCATCATTAGGATTTACCTTGAGCTCATGCAAGGGCTGTTTAAAAAATATCACCTTCAAGACATACTGTTTGAAAACCTCCCCCCATGGCTAATGTTTATTGCAGAATATCCTGACAGTATTTTGAGGGAGGCAAAGTTACACAGACCTTCTGTGACGGGAGCAGGACAATGATTTCAGCTGCATGGGGTGTGCTATGTTGTTTGTTCTGGCAAGTAAAGCTATACATCTGAATGTACCAAGAAAAAGAATGGGACATAAAGCTCCTCAAAGCTGTGATTAAACCACACAGATGAAGAAAGCAACAAAATCAGGGGGAAAAAAAAGGGATAACTGTATTTGCACACTACCACTAACTGGTATTACATAAATAGATTTTGACATAACTTCAGTTATATATTGGCTGGTCAAATTTCTAACAAACTCTTCCCCCTGGGGAAGTTTTACCACTGGAAGCGTTTTGTACCATTACACTGAATTCTGCAACAGATTCCTTCTAATGCTACCAAAAAGACTTCAGTGTAAATGAAAGTCTGTCTTTTCTAAGGAATGAATGTAACCTGGTAGAGAGCTCTGGGGGCAGACTTTATTTTCAGTGAAATGGGGAAAAAAAAGAAATTATTACTCTTGCTCATGTTTTTGTCTGCTAATGAAGCTTGAGGAAACAGTGTGAATGAAGACTATTTTTGAAGATTATTTTTTCTATTAAAAGATCAAATTCTGCTTTCTATTGTAATACATTCAAATGCCACGGGTGCATCCTTATTATCCCTGTAATCTTCAACAAACTAAAGCCTTCGCCATCTATTTACTCCAGAGTGAGAACAGAATCTGGCTACAGAGTCAAAGGATCCAATTCTGCCCCAGGGCCTGATTTGTCCTTTTTAAAAAGTGACCTAAATACAGCATTGATGCCACCAGGAGAACAGCAGGTTTCAAGTAAGGCGCAGACACCATTTTCTGTGTGATTACCCCTTGTCTTTGTAATGCATAGCTGCATATATGGGATTGTAGCACAACTGGCAGCTCTGCTGTCACTGGCTCTGAAAACCCTCTGCAGTTTAAAGGTCTACTCTCCTGAATGCTCTAAATTCCCTAAAACAAGTTTGCTTATCCTCAAATTGGTGTGCCTCACAGGGGTGTGGAGCAAGGGGGAGCATTCAGCATCTGGGGAGATTTGAATACACGGTCCCATGTAGCAACCTCTATGGGAGAACCAAGCAAACCCGGTTTGGGGACTGCGTGATTTTACTGAGGTTTGCAGCCAACTGTTATTTGCCCTGTCTAATGCACAAGGTTGGAGATCCACACTTGAAGCAGTAGTGAAGAAAGAAACAGACTGTTTGAGGAGGTGCAGGCTTGGGAACTCAATAAGCCACAGAATCACAGAATGGTTGAGGTTGGAAGGGATCTCTGGAGGTGATCTGGTGGTCATCTGGTCCAATTCCCATGCTCCAGTAGGGCCACCTGCAGCCAGTTGCCCAGGACTGTTTCCAGACAGACTCACTCATCTATTAAACAAATTAAAGCTCTACTGGAGTAGGAGTCATATGCCACCGACCTCCAAACCTCCAAGTTCAGAACCAGCCATGAACAGCAATTTCTTCTTGCATATAAACGTCATTTATCACAGTCTCTCTCAACCAAGAGTGTGTGCCTGAGGAGTCAGAGGGAGTTATTTTAGAGTTTTGTGTTCTGAAGACACCATGAAATTCAGAAAGCTCAAGTTTTTCCTTCAGTGAGCTGGCAAGCATGAATGCTTGCTGCAAGCAGAGGCCGTTAGGGGAAAGACGAATGAAGAATAAAGAATGAGGTGTCTGGAGCTACCACGAGAAATGGTTGAGGGCAGACTGGGTCAGCTGGTGTGAAAAAAGGATGGAGACGTCAGAGGCGGTCACTGTCAGCCACCAGTTCTCTTTGTCCCTGGGTTTATGGGCTTTGCAGAGCCACTGGCTCCCCAAAGATGTCTGAGCTACGCTTCCTCCATATATATGTGAACATCTCTGCTCCCTGCCTTTATGTGCAACCTAGGAAATCAGCTATTTGGACAACATATCTGAAGTCCTTCTCTCTGCTGTCTCTGACTGCAGAGGTGTCAGTGCCACAAGCCAAAACCAGATGAAGCATGGGTCAAGCCCAGTACTGAGGTTTCTGGGGAAGAGGTGAGAACTGGCATGCTCTCTCCACATCACAGGAGAGGAAAGCTAATGGAAATGGGTTTCTGACCCTATCCACCTTGGCAAAATACTTTCATCTCTGTTGAAAATATCACATTAAAGTAAATGGTCCACTTAACACCTCTCTTTTCTGTTTTAAGGTCAGGTATTTTCTAAGCACTTTAAAGGCTGATTATTTCTGAGAATGTTGTTGCTGTTTGGTATGTCTCATGAGGATACTGGGAAAGTCTAGTAATCCAAACTTGGGGTCATAAAAACCAAGGGGTCAATGTAAAGAATCCTTCTTTACTTCTTCCCTACTCCTCCACTCTGGTTTTGGTTTGACAGATTCTCCTGGTACTATTTTCCCAGGTCTGGGGAACCAAGCAGGGTGCAGATCTAACCCTGAAGATCTCAGTGACTCAGGCTGTGCCCAGGTCACTGCCAGGTAACCACTGCCTCCTCTGAGCAGCCGTTGGCCTTGGGGTGGGCTAGGGAGGGAAGGTGGATCTGTGTCTTGATCCTCCAGTTCCCCCTTGTCAGTGGGAAATTAGAGATTTCTGTCTTTCAGGGGAGGGGGAGGAAGGTTGTAAGAGCTCAGTCTGCCTCTTCTCCCATGTGGCGCACAACAACTTGCCAACCTGTCGCTCTGTTTCTTGCTCCTTCATATGGTTTAAGTTCCAGCCCCTCTCCTCTCTCATACCACCGGGTTTAGGATCTGGGACTGCCCTGAAGAGCGCCTAAATCTAAACTTCTGAAGACATGGAGATCCAAGATGGCTACAGATGCAACCCTAATGTTTGCTGGAGGAACTCTAAGTGAAACATTACTCCTTTTTCAGATAAGCTATGAATTATCAGCAAGCACACAGTTTAATATATAGGACTGCAAAGAAATCGGGATAGTAATCAAACAGCATGTCAAATGGTTCAAACCAAAAGTGCATAGCATTGCCAGGGAGGAGGCTCTTGAATGATTAGAACCAGAGAAAAACAGGTCTAGAAGGGATTCAGGAGGTCATGTAGTCACTTCCTTGGCCCCCAGCCAGTTCAGTTATATGTGTGTTGTTCCCGACAGATGTTAGCCTAAATTGTTGAGACCGCCAGTGATGGAGACTCCACGACTTCCCCAGGCAATCTATTCTAGTGCTTCCCTAATTGTACCATTAGAAAGTTTTCCCTAATGCCTCAGAAAATTTTTATACACTTCCTTTGCGGCAGTTGAACTCCACCACTTCTTGACCTATCCCCTGTAGATGCAGAGGGCACGTTATGCTTTTCCTCTTCACAGCAGCTTTTATGTACTAAAAGGCTGTTACCATCCCCTCCCCCTGTCTATTTTTCTTGAGACCACACCAAGCTAATTCCTTCGCTATTTCCTCCAAGGTCATGCTTTTTTAGACCTCTTGTTGCTTTCCTTTGGACATTCTCAAATTTGTCCACATACGTCTCAAATTACAGGCATATCTATACCGAGGAACAAATAAATAGTATTTCTCCAAGTGTCTCTCTGTGACACTGCTTTTTATACACCCCATGCAATGTTTGCCTTTTTCATGATGCAGATTTGCAACTTAATTTTGTTCTTACCAACCTCAGATTCGTGATCAATCCTGTCAAAGTGTGGCACCTTGCATTTTCACTGTAGAATTTCATCCTGTGTGTTTTCCAGGCCATTTCACTGGTTTCCCAAGGGCACTTTGAATTCTAATGCGATCCTGCAATGTACTTCCAGCTCCTCCCAGCAGTATCATCTGCTAATTTATCTAGAACATCTCCTTTCCGATCGTCCAGATAGTTAGTGATAGCATTGGGCTAAACTGGCCCTAGCATCCCACATCATCCCATCCAAAGCATCCTTTCACTTTGAGAGCAAACCTTTGCCAACTGCCCTGTGGGTACAGGTCCCAGAAGAGCTTGCAAACAGCCTATAGACTATACTGCTTGCTTATGGGATTGTGAGCTGTGCGCAGCTGTCAAAACCTGATTAAAGCAAAGATAGCTGCTACCCACTGCTTCTCCCCTTATTTCAAATGATTTGTACTTGGTAGATCCAAGCTGGATGCTAACCTTTTCACCTTCCAGCTCCTCCCTAGAAGTTTGTTTGCTTATTTGTGAAGAATTTTCCAGAGACTGCACTTAAGCTGACAGCTCTGTGATCCTCTTACGCTGCTTTCTCTGTTTTTTTATTGCCCGTTCCTTTCCCCTGACCTTTTCCAGACTCCTGGTACCCCAGCTGCTCCCCGCAAGGCCTCGGTGATAACTGCTGACAAGCTGGAGACATCCTTATGTCAGACAGGGAAGCTCAGCCAATTGAAAATGTGAGCCTACCTAATTCCTTTCTGGCTTGTTCTTTTCCTATTATGGTCTTTTGTCCTTGGAATTAATGATGTTAACCACCTGATCACTGCTATAGGGACAATAGATGAAAAAAAAACGTTAAACACTTCGACCTTCATCTGAAATGTTTCCCTCTCCACCAGCCTTTTCCTTACTAGAAAAGTACTTGTAGAGTGATTTCTTTTTGTCCTTGATGCCTCTGTTCTTACATGCTTGAGTTATTCTTTTATACCCATTTTTAGTAATCTCACCTACTGTTTACTTCCTACAGTTCCTCTTGAGTTTGAGATCAATGAAGAGCTCATGATTTTCCTAAATTTTTATCTTTCTATACCTGATTTTTAACTCTGATTCTTTGAGATGCTGCCAGCTTGTTTCATCTTTTCCTTAACGTGCCTTCCACAAGACTTTAACCATCAGTCCTTCATGGTTACTGAATTTTGCCTTCTTGCATTTCATTTTTTTGAGTTCTCTTTATGAACATCATAAACTTTGTCATTTCGTGTTCACTCCCACACAAATTGCTTTTTACCTTTATATTCTCAACCCCTCCTTCTCTGTTGGTGAGGATCAAAACTAGAAAAAGATTTTACTGTTTCATCTTCCTTATCAAAAGTTTTCTTCAAGGAGTGGCTGAACAGTCTGGGTTTTGCTATATTATTTCCCTTTTGTATAGTTAAAATCCCTCACTATTCCCAAAGCTTGCTTAGTGTGATTCTGTTAATAAAAGCTTGTAAGGGTGTCTTGTTAATCTGATCTGCTCTAGAGGCCTCCCCTTCCACTGCAAGGTGGCGAGCCTCTTTTGTTCCTTAACCATTTTAAGAGGTTGCCAGAGATCTTACTCTTTCTACTTTATAGTGAATTTAGGAGCCAAGGGTATGTAAGGCAATAGCTTCTCTCTTCCCCATGCCTGTCTTTCCAGAATGATTTATAAATTATATTAATATTCAGGTCATTTTAGATACTCAGCCTCTTCTTTGTTGTGGTGACCGTACCATTTTCTTGATGATATATTAAGATTTCTGTCTCAGTTTCAAAATAATAATGTTATACTTGGTCAACTGAAATGCAACCATCAGTTATCCAGCAGAGGAAGCTTCATGATGGAAATGCAACATTAAAACAGTAACCTCAGGCTACAGCCACAGCTTCTCTTAATATTGCGCTGTGTAGATTTTTAGGGTCAGATTCTGAGACTTCCCTGCCAACTGAGCTTCATGTCCGGGAATGGGACACACAGATGCCCAGGTGCGAGGCAGCAATCTGCCCACATGAAGTAACATGCGTTTTTCCAAGGAAGTATCCCCAGAGAGAGCGGATGCTAAATCCCAGATTCTGAAGAGCACTGAGGATTCACAGACACAACTTGCCAAGAGCAAAATGCTTAAACCAGCTCTTTCACATGGAGGATAGGGATGGGGAGCTCCACCACTAGTAACTGCTTGTTAGAGGACTCAGGAGAGGAAGGGATGAATCCAGGGTGAAACATCTACGTCTGCCTACACAGATGTGTGTCCCCATCACCCAGCCAGTGAGCTGAACCTCCCAAAACACTGAGCTAGAGGTATTATGTGCCTCCAGGGTGAGGTGGCAGCTAAATGGAGGATCCAGAGGTCAACATAATGTCTTTAAATGCCCCAAAATGTCAGTTAAATTCAGAATTCCTGGATCTTACCCCTCCCTCCTTCAGCAACCCATCAGGGAGACTTCAGCCTCTGCTCAAGTGATTTTCCTGTTACTGACCATACTTTCTCCCATGAACAAATATAAAACAATCTGCTCTCGTGGCATTCCCAAGCTGCAGTCTCAAAGCTATATTATTACATGTACACATAGCTGCCATTAGCTCTAATAATGTGTGCATTGTTCAGGGTGCAAACCAAGAGCTCTGCTGCCACCACCCATCACAGCGAGTAGTGCTTTCCGACTTCAGTGGTCCCGTCGACTGCCTGAGGAGCCACGGCTCGCTGAAATTTGTACCTAATGCTTCTTTTTCTCAAAGCACAGAGCTGCTCAGTCCCGGGGAGATTCTGCAGACTTGGGTAGCAGGAAGAATGACAGAAGCTGTCTTCATCTGACGACAGTGTCCGGCTGGTCAGTCAGAATGATGCAGAAGTGCCAAAGGAAAGCACTATTTCTTTCTCAGAAAAGACCTGTGATACAGCTGCCTGCATAGCAAGGAGAGATCTGGCTGAGTAAGTGAGGCTGGATGAAACATCTGTTTTGTATTTCCCAGGCTTTTGACAGCAAAACAGAGTTATTTTGGGGTTTTTACAAGTCTTGCAGTCATTTTAAGCATTGTTTTTGCCAAGTTTTCCACTTTTTCTAAATAAGATTGCTCTTGATATCAAGACGTAACTTTACTTCAGAAAAACAGTCATCAATGTCTGCCATTACCTACATTCCCATATCTTTTTTTTGCTTTCCTAGCCCAGCTTTTAAATATCCATTCCAGAACGTAGTGAGAATTTCTGCTGGTGATACAAGGAGAAAGATTCCTTTCATGAACAAATGAATGGTTTCTCTTAGAAGAGAATTACATATGCTGCTGCCTTATTTTTTCCCTCCCCCTCTAACTCTTGGTTTCCAGATGTAGTGAAAGCTGGTTTGAGCAGAAGAACATATGTTTTCAGCATGAATTCTGTTGGCAGGGTCCTGCTGCACAGTACTGCAGAGTTGCTGCAAGCCATCCCTGACCAGCATACATGTATAATGCGCTCTAGAGATTATCTTGCTCCATTTTCATCCTCCTTCCCCTCCCTTCAGCAAGTTTCACTTTAATACAACACTCCAGACTCTGTGCTCTGTTCTACTGCTGAACACCTGAGTGCTCCTATCAATAAATATGTTACAAACTGAGCTCTCCCAGACACAGGGAAAAAGCAGCTAACCTTAATCCATGCCTTCAGCATCCCGCTTCTTTGATCTGCATCTGAGGCATGTGGCCGTTCATATTTGTTAATGAAAAAAATAAATTATGTTGTCCAGTGCTCTAGTTTTAGGCTGAAAAAGTCATAACAAAGGAAGAACCTTACACGTGGTCTTCAGTGTTTATAGAGATCTTCCTCTCTGCATATTAAAAATTAATAGGATCCTTTATATTTATCTGGTGATATTTGGCTCCAGCCAACTTTGGACCAGCTTCTGTCTCACATGTTCTTTTCAAATAGTCCCTTGCTCCAGGAGGAGTAGATTATTTTGGGGTGAAGTACAATTCAGCAAGAGCAAGTGTGCCAAAATCTAGTCCTATAGTAGCATCACAGGGAAACTGTACTATAAACATGTCTTATCTTAGCAAGCAATACATCAGAATGATAATGTTTCCATTAAATATATTTTCAATGACAGAAGGTTAGAATCACACTTTGTTCAGTCATAGATGCTTGGCTGAGTCATCTGCTAACTTGCTGCTTGCCTTATTCCTGTCATATATTATCCATGAATGAGCACAGCAATTTCCATCCCTATTATTCTTTGGGTTCAATCATTTAGTGCACTCTGCAAGGCAGCTATGAGGCCATCTTTCCATCATAACCTCTATTACTTCAGCTGCTAGTGAATTATCAAACCAGCAATCCATAAAGCCCTTAGAGCTCATATTAATTATCAGAAACTGATGAGATATAAGTATGTTAATTGATTCCTTTCATATGCATGATTTTAACTACAAAACCAGCCCAAGATAGGAACTTTGTTGAGATTTGCTGTTATGCATATTATGTTAGGTTGCAGAACTGAATGTGTTGGTTAACGAGTTATTATTTTACTTGGCTTAATTTATCACATAATATAAATAATAGTAGACTCTCTATGTACATCTCAAGACAACACTGTTAGATTAGTTTCGCCAAAGTATTTTATGTCTTGAATAATAGTTCTGGGGAAACAGTGTTACCCTTTTGAAACTGAGGGCTATACAGAATTTTTGTGTGGGTGGGTGCAGTTTGTGAAAAGAGGAAGGAATAATATGGTGCATGGCTAGATACGGTGACAGACTTTGAATGGCGTAAGCTTGTTACCATCTCTGATTTGAGATGTGAGCATGTGGATGCACTTCCTCTACTGTAATGCGAAAACAAGACAGATGAGCTGAAAGATCTTTAGAAAACTATCCTGGAAGTCAGTGCTTCTTTTAAACCCAAGTACTAATATCCAACGAGAATGTGATGTTTAGTTTCGCCAATTTTCCTGAAACCAAACATGAAAATGTTTGTGGATGACTCCAAACCTGTCTCCACCAGCAAGTGGCACTCACGGTTTGGGCCAGCAGGACGAGTAAGCAGGGAAAACAGGACATACATAGAACCTGAAGGCCCAAGATTTAAAGTTGGAATCCAGAAACCATGGTGCTGGGCTGCTAGCTTATCCTACAGGCACAGAGAGTCCATAGAGGCTTGGCATTCTGCATATGGGTTATTTCTGAATGTCAAGTGCCTCACCCCTAAAACCAGTCAAAAGGCAAACCAACCAAAGCAAGGCACTAAGGAAAGGGCATGTAAGGAACTAAGCATTCTTGCAGCATATCTCATGTTCACCAACAAATTCATGCTGTAAAAATCACAGGAGACACCCTGGCTATACTTTAAAGACCACGGTGCACTGGCTTTGGAGCCCTTTGCCTTTCCAGAATAGCCAAAGAGGTAGGATAGTCATCCATGAAGAGGGAGACACAACTTCATTTCCCTCCTCAGTCTGCGTGAAGACAAACTTAACACTGTCTCTTGGTGAGGAGAGCACATAAACATTAAGCCATAGGGTGCTGACGAGAAATTTTACCAACTCTTGTGCTGAAGCCATGCCACCATTGCAGCAGAGGGGCCACGTTTCTGTGGGACGGATTAGGAAAGCACAAAAAGTGTGACTGCAGCCCGCTGCTTAGACTGTTCTCATGGGGCAGGAGTGGTCTGAAATTTTTAAGCAACTGTTAATTTGAGATTCAGAAATGGAGTTTAAAAGAAGGATAAATAAAAGTGTGTTTTAAAAAATGTTTAAGCTCTGAAACAAAGACAGTAAACACCAGTGAAAGAGAGGATATAGACCGAAAGTGGATGAATAGATACCTAGACGTACTTCCAACCTTGAGAGAGCCACTACACCCCAGAGAGCTGGCTGCGGTGGCTTCTCTGCTAAACACAGGGAAAAGGCTTGTACAGAGCATGTAACAGCTCCAAAGACCAAACTTTGAAGGCTGGAAATAATTTCTAGCAAAGTTAATCATGCTAAAATACACCAGCTGCTTTACTTTCTTCTTGTACACAACAGGCAGTCAGATAAGCCACACTCTGGTGCTGGTAAGGTTGTCTCTGGGCCCCTGGGGGCTTGTCGGGCTGCGGAGGGCATGGGGGAATGTGGGAGGAGGACATCCGGCCTCTCCGTGCAGGCCTGAATGGCATGGGGAAACTGTCAACCTGCTTTTAAGGCTCAAACCCTCATACAAAGCCAGAAATAATGAATATCCAAGGAGATCTCACAGCAGCTGAATTATTGTGTGAGATGTTCGAGGGTATTTTTCCCTCAAAAAAAGTGAAAGAGAAAATGAGGCCTTGCTCCCCAAAGACCACGTGGAAACTTTCTTGAGGTTTCCACTGGTGTTAGAGTAGCCCTGGGGAATGCCTGGGACTGAAGCCTAAACCTAAGGGACAGATCTGGGGCCTTGTACATGAGAGAGAACTGTAAGATTATTCCTGGCAAAAACCTCACAGTTTTGCCTTTATACCTCCATCCTTCTGCCCCTGCACAGAGGATGATCCATTGGAGTAACACGAACAAGCAGCTGTAGTTAATCCCACAGAGAGGAAAAACATGACTGCAAACACATCCCAAATTAATGGGTACCCACTTATGGCTGGGCCAGTGCTTTGGTGCACGTCTTGAACTTGCATCTAGGTACCACATCTGTTAATATCACCATGGGCCATCCGCCCTCTCAAACGCAAGTAAGGATCTGAACCCTCACAGAATGTATTAAAATGTGAATAAAGACTTTTTTTGTGTCTCTTAAGTGCCAGGACTTGTTCAGGTACAGCATGAAAAGAGGCACCACAGAAGCCAATAGAGTGGCCTGGGCAAGCAGTGATTTGTGTGATTCACAGAATCAGGAGCCAGAATCAGCCAAAGAACAATGAATGGTCTCAGGATCTAATATTTATTCATAACTTCTGTTTAAAATATTCTCAAATCAGCCTAAACGTATTTCTTCACCTATCCCGAGTCCTGAGGTCATTTGGCTGCGAGAAGAAGAACTGAGATATTGTTATGACACAAGCTTGGATAAGAGTCACAGCCTCATAATTTCTTCTGCTGTGAATATGATAAAGAAACACTACGCTTGCTTCTTGGCAGTCTGTTTTCGTATGTGAAATAGCTATGCACTTACACACAAAACAGGCACTGAGTCATATCTATCAGGGGAAAAATAAAATATGATTGGGTCATTCAGTCCTGCTGTTTGTCTTCAGACCTAGACATCTGGGGAGACAGCAGGCCATGACAGCAGTCACCTGACATGACCAAGATTGTTGTCACTGCAATGTCAAAAGATGCAGCATACACGGGTTCTCCCATTTAACAATAATCTTTTTATGCAGAAAAAGTAAAATGATAACCTGTGATGGTGTGCCACAAGTTCTCCAAATCAGCAGGACAGCATAAGTAACATCTCAGTCAGTCTGGACCTGCTATTCATCTTTGTTACATTGTTGGGTCTTGTTTTTAGCCAACAGTAGCAATTTCCACTTTTGTAGAATGGTTTGGAAGTTTGCCAGTAATCATCTGAAAAACCACCAGACCTAGAAGAAAGGGATAGTTCTCACTGTCATAATGGTTGCAGCCTTTGGTATCAGGTCAGAGATTGTTTCCAAGTGAATAACCTACAGGTTTATTTCACCAAGCAATATGTTTTCATGGTCAGTTTTTAAGATCAAAGAATACCACAGGGAATGGTTCAACAACGGCAGGAGATGGGCCATGAAAACACATGTAATAGCCTACTTCACAAGATAGCCATGAATAAATTAAGATGGGAAATTAAGAGTTACTTAAAGTCATAAAGGGAGTTTGGTTCTTAAACAGCCTGAGAGCAGGGCTGCGACAGCCCTGTGAAATGGGGCAGGATGCTGTGATGCAAGTGTCCATGACAGCAGGGGGCAGCTTGGGACACAGGAGCTTACTTAGGCAAATGTTCTTGTTCATCTTTCATTTTTACCTCTTTGGATGTGCAAGCAGAATGCTAACTTTGCAAAACTGATGTCTTTAATGAGTGGAGAAATAGAGAGAATATAAGATTTTGTCGGTGGGAGAAAAGTAGAAAAAGACCAAGACTTTACGAAGCCAATTATTTCCTTGGTTAAGTCAGTTGAATATAGTAGATTTTAAGGCAAGCTTCAGCAGTTCATATAGCAAAACTATTCAAAGAAATAGGTTTACCTGTGTCACAGAAAACCTCTCTAACAGTTTTCATTGCATTAGGGTCAAGAGGAACATCCCAGAAATAGTTCACAGTGATAATTCTTGACTTTCTATGGGAAGTAATTTGCAGTGAGAATTTGGTATTATGCAAGATTTTCATTCTCATGAGAAACTATTCCTTGATATCTCTTCGCACAAATGACTTTATTTGCATTACAAAGGACCCCAACCAAGATAAGTGCCCCAGTGTTTCAAAACCAAAAGAAGTTCATCATAAGAAATTGTCTCAGAGAAGTTACAGTAACCTGAGCTGCAGTAACCTGCTGCAAACCCAAAACTGCTGTTCTGAGATTCACAGGTATAACCACAATAATGGAAGCCTGAAAGAGGGGGTGCTCCAGCCTCCTAGCTAACGTGGACCAGCAGTTTTAACCCTAATTCCTGTAACTATGAGAATGTGTAAGATGGCATAGGCGGACAGGAGGGAATTTTTCTTTTGCAGAATTCATTCTCTGGAGCTGGAGCACCTCTCTTATGAAGACAGGCTGAGAGAGTTAGGGGTTGTTCAGCCTCAAGAAGAGAAGGCTCCGGCGAGACCCTATAACAGTCTTTCAGTACTTAAAGGGGGCCTACAGGAAAGATGGGGAGGGACTCTTTGAAAGGGAGTGTAGTGGTAGGACGAGGGGTAATGGTTTTAAACGGAAAGAGGGTAGATTTAGAAGAAGTATTGGGAAGAAATTCTTTACTCAGGGTGGTGAGACACTGGAACATGTTGCCCAGAGAAGTTGTGGATGCCCCATCCCTGGAGGTGTTCAAGGCCAGGTTGGATGGGGCTTTGAGCAACCCAGTCCAGTGGAAGGTGTCCCTGCCCATGGCAGGGGGGTTGGAACTAGATGGTCTTTAAGGTCCCTTCCAACTCTAACCATTCTATGATTTTATGACTCTAAGATTCTATGATTAAGAGTGGAGCTACTGTATAGGTAAAGATGTAAACACAAATGTCAAGACTGAGCTGCTAACGCCCAACCTGTTGTTGCAACAGAAAATGTACTTTCAGATTGTACTGTTTTATTCTTGTAATGACCTATTCTAATTACTTTTTAGCTCAACGCACTAGGAGCCATTTGCTAACCGGAATTTTAAATATTAATGCAAGAGTGTTTAAGATGTGTCCATTAAGGCTGGTAAAGTTGTGTTTGATTAACGGGCTTTTCATAAATGCACTGACACAAACTCTTTTTTTTTTTTTAATTAATTCAGCCTGCAAATGAACATCATCCATTTTGCTATCATATTTTATCAGTCTGTAAAGTGCATTCTCACTTCAATTTTCAGCCCTGAATGCAGAACACTTTGTGAAAAATGACAGAATTTTAATGAGAAAGTGAACAACATGCCATCAACACCCTTTCGCCAGTAAAAATGGAAAAACATCAAGCTTTAAATCATGTTCCCTCCACACCTTTGGACATCTGCGATTCTGTCTGAGTCCTCAAAATCTGCTATATCTATCACCAGGTGCAGCCTTTAAACGCTGAGGAGCTTTCTGCTTCATTGGTTGGCATGGCAACAGTTGTCAAATCATCCCTTGATAATGCTCTTTAATTGATTGTATAAATTATTTCTGAGATATGTGATTGCAAAATGATGTACTGAAGCTCTTAAGTGAACTGATCAGAGTATGTGCATTTAAAAATGCACTGCATTCACTGACCCTAGCCAAGAACCTGACCCTCTTACAAGCCTGAAATTCTTCAGATGAAGCATAAACATTAAGCATTAAGAAAAAGTTCAAAATGATGGCAAAGGTATATTCTACTCCAAGTGCATGTTAACAGTTATACTAGGAAAGGTCATTTATAAAAACATCAACAGCAATAAAGCTATTGTTAATACGTTTGCTTCTGCACAGAGAGCTAAATGGACAGGGAACGCAGAGATGCTTTCTTATCCGTTATACTCTGAACCATTTTAGATCACTAACTAGCGTAAACTCTGAGGGTAATATTCGTCTGGCCAAAAGGGGATGTTTGCAGTGGAAATGCCTGTATTTAAGCTGGTTGTCTAGACTTACTTTTATGGCCAGCAGAGAGAAACATGCATTTCTGAGACAGATTAGTAGATGTCTAAAGAAAATCAGATTTGCTAAACTCCAAAGGCCTTCTTTCCTTCCTTTGACTATAAAACGCTCTTGGTGTGACTAGCTCAGATGGAGGTGCCTACATTCCAGATATCTGAAGTTAACTGAGATGATTAATTTTTCTTCTGCTGTCTTTTCCGTCCTATTTTTTCAACATGAGTATCCCCAGCACATCCCATTAATTCACTGTTGCTGTTACACTGAAGTTTCTGCCTCCTCTTGGTTAGAGAGATTATCCTGACTTTGAAGACAAAGAGGAAAGAAGACACTAAAGAGGGTAAATGATGGCTCCACTGTCAAACACGTCTTCTTCCACAGGGAAGATGCCCACCCTGGAGGATGTGGTGCCTGGGCAGCAGCTCCAGAGGGGTCAGGTTGCCATCAGGCTGTGCTTTAATGGGCTCACCTCCTTGAGCCAGGCACAAGTGGCAAAGAATGGCTAACTCCTGGTGCAAAGAAGAGGCAGGCAGGGCTGCTGGGGTGGCCATGCTGGTGGCCATGCCCGTGCCTGTGGTCTCCAGTGCCCTCCAACAGTGGAGCTGAGCCCCCTGCCCTCCCCACAGCACACCAGGAGCTGCTCAGCTAGGACGGGGACCTGCCGAGCCCATTTGCCCTGTGCAACACCACAGTTACTGTGCACGGATAACTTTTCAGTGTGAAGAGCTCATTCATTGATCCCGGCTTCTGCTCCACAGCTACGGTCCCAGTCACCTGGGTCCAAAGCTAGTGAGCTCAGCTGGGGTAAGAATACCTCCAGCATCACATAGACCTACACGAAAGGGCTTTAAATGACACTCCGGCTGCTGCCATGTGCAGAGCTCGGGACTGGCAACACCCCGTGCTCCTCGCACAGCTTGGTGCCACACTTAATAGCTGGCAGCGATCTTGCGTTTGTCTGCTCTACGCCACAGTCCGTTTGGTGCCTGCATGTAGGCACTCTCTGAGAGGCAACGAGGAATGGGGGATTTTCACTTGTGTTAAATTATCTATGCAGTAATTGATATACTGGTCTCATTTCTGAAAGTTGTAAGTTTTTCTAGCACACACACAAAAATAATAAAAGTATAGAATGATCATAAAATGAAAGACAAAGAAGTAGCATCTATCTTTATGTATCTAGAATATACGATCTATCCAGATTGCAATCTAGATGAAGAAAACTGGGTAAATATCCCTTACTCTTGGTTGAGGTAAGCATGCTTATTAAGTGAGATGTATAGAACTGGTTTGGTTAGAATTTATCCTCTTCAACCTCAGACTGAAGACCTTCAGGAACTGGGTTGTGTTTCTTGCTTTTGCTGTCTTTTTAAATTCAGTTTTCATTTCCTAGCTATTGTCAGAAATATTCCAAATTCATCAAAACTCACACATTGTTCACCATCTAACCAGAGAACAGATAAATACATATGTCAGGCCTCGTTAGCAAAAACTGTCACTGACGAATGCCTGTTTTCCCTCCCTTTATATCCTACCATACCTTATGCAGCTGATGATCAACAACTGCTGTCGCTTAATGAGCCTGAATCTTCAGCGCTGCCCCCTCAGATACGCCTGGTGTTGCAACACATCTGAAAACTTAAAAAACAAACAAACTGGCTGCTTTATACCAGAGGAAAAGTATTTTCTGGAAGGAAGTGTCCGTCCTGGAGGAAGGACCTTCTCAACCTGAGTGCTTCTGCTGAACTCAGCGCAGGAATATTTCACGGCTGAGAGAGAAAGACATTGCAAAGGTGGGAGATCCCCACTGGGGCTCGCAGCTGAAAGCCAAGCATCCCAAACTCCATCTGGCAGCAGCGGGCAGGCTGTGAAGGTGCTGGGAACCCAGGTAGCATGTGCCTGCAAGAGGTGACCCATTTAGGCGGCAGCCCGCTGTATTCGCACTCGCCGTGGTGCCGGAGGGTTCCATGATGGATAGCCTCGTGCGGGGCTGCCGGGATGCCCACTCCTCGCCCCATGGGAGCTGGGGCTGGCTTCTGTCCTCCTGGCATCTGAATCTGTTGCCCACCATCTCTGGCAGACATAGGAAGAAATGAGATTAAATTAAATCAAATGAGATTATGTTAAGAATGAGAATTATTTTTTTTTAACCTCTCAGATCCATTAAACCTGGAGCTGATTGATGAAGGCAGTATTGCACCTCCAGCACCGGAAATCTCCCAAAATGGGTTAGAAAAGGTGGGCACGTGCATTATTACTGATTCTGCCTCTCCAGGTCTCCTTGGCCCCTGGTTGTAGCAAGTGTGGATCTCTTCTAGTTTTAGGCAATATCTGTGCAGATTCTTAAAGCATGTATATACACATACATACATACATACATACTTATATACACACACACTTCAGCTGAAAAACTGCAGATCTCTTTATATAAGGAGGGATTTAACACAAAAAAAATCTCTGAAGGCTGAAACAAGCTGGAAGCAAATGCTGTTAGGGAGGTCCCCCTCCTCTGTGTGGGTCCCTTAAAGATTTCTGGTTATTCTAAAATCGTATTTCCACTCCAACATTTTGCCTTGCTTGGAGGCAGCTGTGAAATAGCAGCAGCAGCAGCTGATTAATGCCAGGTGTACATTCAAATCCACGCATCTGTATTTGTTGCTGCAAACTTAAGTAAACAATGACCAAATGTGGCTTTTCTAAGTGCAGTTTGAACTGTGTGTGCATACAGAAACTTAATCACTGTCAGCCGCTACGTCGCAGGCTCAGAGGGCCCTAACAGCAGAGGAAAGCTCAAAGGAAAGTTCAGAAGGTATTAACCACTTGACACATCTTGTGTTTTGGGAGATATTTTTGGATGACCAGAGAGCAGTAACAATTTTTATTCTTGAGTCTGCTTTTCCTTTCCATGGAAGAATATAGAAAAAGGAATGTTTTTTTTTTTTTTTTCCTGTTCATCTTGGTTTATTGATTTTCTGGTCCATATCACCAGTTGAACAAAGCACGGGAGGTGGTGATTCACCTAAGACTTGTCCTTAGTGTGTAGTGAATAGGCAACATCAGTGAAATTCCTCTTACCAGTTAAGATAAATTCACCTTTCATTGTCCCTGTGACTGGGGGCTTCCTGGTGAGTTGTTTAAATAGCTTGCTTTGATTAAAACAAAACAGGGAAACTAACAAGGTTATTTTTGGAAAACCAGGACCCAACATTGTCCATTCTGTCACAAAGATGGTGAGGAAAGCCTGTCTTAACTGAAGGCGGTGTTGAGCCCCCCAGCGATTTCAACAGGATCAGAATTTTATCCAATATTTTGTGCAAATGAGTCATTAATCTTATCTTCAGGTGTTCAGACAATGGTAATAATAATAAATAAAAATCATCATCCACCTCAAAACTGCCGGACTGAGTATAAGAGTTCTTATCAAGCAGAAAAGGCTATTTTTGATGCCTGAACAAGAAAAAATGAAGGAAGGGACTAACTGAGTACACTGTGAACAAACGTATGTGAAAGGGAGAGAGGAGGGAGGGAGTGGAAGTTCCTTCTGAAGCTGTGCTGGTGGAGTATGCAGACTTGGCAAAACAAGTCACATATGTATGTCATCAGTAACTTGAAGTCTCTGAGTAACATGAAGTTAGAGCAGATGCTGACTTGAAATCTCATTTGTAGCAGGGTTAAATCATGTGTGGGTAATTATTAAATATTAAAAGCACAAGTCAAAAAGATTACTCAAAGAAGGAAAAAATGGAATATTTCATAAAACTTCTTGATGAGGAGGTGCTGATGAATGAAGACAGGCATAGGGATGGATTTAAGCGCCAGACTGAAACGTTATCAATTTTGCATGCCAGGTGTTTGATAAAGGCTATAGAATTCCCACTGTATAGCCCTTGCTTCAGGTACAGCCCTTCCCTGTCCTTAGACTCCATCTTTTCAATCCCTTACAGGGAAGGAAGAGTATGAAAGTAGCACTTTGGACTGGCAAAGTCTTGCTCCTCTTTAACCTCATTTGTCTGTCATGACATAGTGGACAGGAAGGAAAAACCTCTAAGCCTTCTGTCACTTTGAGCCCAATGAAAAGACACTTTACTGAGCATAAAACCAGGTTCTTAAGGATCAAGCCAGCTCTTAGACTATGATTACAGCCATAAGGAGGACAGTAGCACTGAAAGAAGTATGGCACTTCTAAAGACTTTGGTAAAGGTCTTAGTGGAGAAGAGTGTGAGACCATCCAGCCCTCCACTGTAACTGGGTAAATAGGGACTGAGACCACCTGCATGTCCCAGGATGATTTCTGCTCTTTAGGGGTGAGACTTTATGTGAAGTCAAGAATGATGGATGATATTTTCTTGTAAAAACTAGCAAACAAGTACCTGAATACCAAAATCTCCACAAATGTCCATTCAGCTGTAAAGACTTTCAACATTTTTAAAGTAGACAATTAAGCTATGAAGAGCTAGAACAGAACTAAATATTACTTCAAGACTTGATATTTTAAGCTGATATTTATTTTTTTTAATCTGCCTTACTTTTATTCCTCAGACTCGGTGTAAGCAGGAGTGCAAAGAAAGGGAAAAGAATCCAACTGTAAACTCCTGAATACTCTTCATTTATCAGGCCCACCCCTATAATTGTTATGGTAGTCCCAAAGTTCCTGTTAAAAAGTCTCAGTACACTTATAACTTACCAATAACAGAACTTTTTTGTTCAGTCTTTGCTTTTTTATTACATCTTCTTGAAATCTAAAGAAAAATCTGTGTTTGAGCATGGTTCATAAGTTCATAAAGAAGTTCATAAATTATGGATATTCTATCTTTTTCATAGATGGATTTGGGGATTTAATTTAATTTGTTCAATTACAAGGGGGCTTGAAAGGTCAGAGTCTTATCCAAGTACAGTATCAGACACCTGAATAATTTTCTGCTTGCAGAAGGGCAAATACAGTGGTATCAGCCAGCCAATGCTAAGTTGCAATGTTTATCAAATGTTGGGATTTTATTGTGGCAGATACTGTGTCTCACAGTTTTCAGACTGGTATTTTCCTAATAGTAAGGCTGGGAACAACAACAGCTTGAAACATCAAAGCTACAGGAGAATATTCTTCAACATAGGCTCTGCTCTAGCTCTTCATGTCTTAGCTCTCCCAATAAAAATCACTGAATTTAATACCCAAACTAAAAGAGAAGGGCAATTTTAGAAAAAAAATACCCCGAGTTCAGAGACTGCTTGAGCGCAGAGGTCAGAAGAGGGTGGCAGGGTGGTGGCAGTGTATGTTTACTATGCCACAGAGACCCTGAGAGCTCAGCTGACCAGGTGTGAAGGCTGCCACTTCCATCGATGTCCAAGCCACTCCTGGCTGCCGGCCCCAGCACCTGGATCCATTTGCAGCTGCACAACCTTCTTGGCCAAATTCTTGCAAAGACAAAGGTCACATTGTGCTCTCTGCTGTAAATACATAGAGGCTCCTGCAGCTGCAGGAATGGAAATGGGACCAGAAGCCAGCCAAAGTTGTTGCTATAAAATTGCAAATGGGCATTTGGAAAATAAATTCCCATCAGAAGTTTTCATGAAGGTTTCACCTTGGCTGATAGGCTGCCCAATCTGAGAATATAACCCCAGGTTAACATCTTGTCTTGCTATTAGTTGTATATTAGTGTAACTCCATTAACTCAGCTGCACTATTTCCAGACTCCCTTGGAGGAGAAAGAACATCTTTATTTATCTGGTACATCTGAGTGTAGCAATCCTTGAGTTCAGCCTCTCTGAGTGATGCCAGAGGAGATTGAACCTCCTCCTAAACTGGGCAAGCAGGTAGGCCATCTCACTGCTCAAGCTACAATTCACTGTCATGCTATGCCATAGCAGCGTAGAGAAAAAAAATGTCCATGCTTCACAGAGTAAAGATGGGTACACGAAGATTCACTAGCTAGCATAAAATTTAATGGTTATTCTCTGTTAAGAGGTTTTTAAAGAAATTGGCTGGATAGTACAATCCTTTGAGAGAAAAAATGCATTAGGAACACAAAACTATTTGTAGATATTCGAGGTAGAGAGAAAATTTCACCCTGGAAGCTCATACACTGTCATGAAATATATTCTTTCTGAAGCCCACAGGTGCACTGTTACAGCTGAGAGCAGAGGAGCGTTCATTCACTTTTTTTCAAATCTTTCGTAAGAATAAGATCATCCCCCTCACCCCCTCACCAAAACCAGAATCCAGTATATTTGGCTACTGGAAAACTATTCAGGTCTTTTGCTCCCCTCAACCTTTTTTTACTACGTTTGTCTGATAAAGGTTATCAGACTTATTGCTTATTTAGTTTCAGGGAGCTGAGGTGGGAGCTACGAACAGGTTGCATAATTTTAATTTACAATTGTGCCATGCAACACCATGGGTTGTCATTAGTGTTTTATTACCTAGAGAGACCAATGCAAGAGACCACCCTTAAGTCACTTCACATCTTACAAGACCACCCTAAGGTTGCCCAATACATATTAAATATGATTCTGCTTTGCCTTTGTTAGAAGTATACTTTCATTAAGATTTTTCTCAGACCCTTGAATAATTCCTCAAGACTGATTTCATTGTACAGAGACTGCTGAAGTATGGAAAAAAAGAGTTCACAGCTGCATTCCCTTTTGGTACATTATATCAGCGACGTCTACAGGTGGAGCAGGATTATGAATTTATTGCTGATGAAAGACCCTAATGTTGGTTTTCATCATTCTTTGTGTTTTCCATTTCACAGACATACATAAAATTATGTTTGAATCCATACATTTTACTATTCCAATGGGAAATTATTGATAGTCGTAGATTTTGTGCATGATACTGTTTTCAGTGCAGCTTTTTATTTTCTTTATTTGTTGGATATGCGTTTAATAACAGGGTGGGAGGATGAGGAAACTCCTGATGTACAAACAAATAATATTCAGCTGGCCTACTTGATATCAAATGTAAAACTTCTGTGTTAAAATGGTAATGTTTGGTGTCTGTGAAGATTCAAAAACTACAGCTGGGTCTGAAATGTTCACCATTCCATGTTTATTATGAATTATTCTTTGTTTCCACACAGTCCTCTCTTAAACGTTCATCATACATGCAAATGCATAATGCATTTCTCCTTATTCAGCTGAACACAGATTCTGTGATCCCCTGCGAACAATCAGCCTGGGAAAGGCTTTGCTGTCTTAACTCATCGCATACACTGTAGCTTTGTGTCTGTTTATTGTGCTCATTGTCCACACTCAGCGGAGAATTGAAATGCAGGATTTTTCAGTCCTTACTTCTGAAGCACCAGATCCAAAGGTTTCTCAAGTAATCAAAAAAACCCCAAACCATCCCCCAGTGTGCGAATAGTCTCACAATCTCTAAATAACACTTGTTTTGTGTATAAGAAAAGCAATAAGAAGTTCTGTGAAATAGAGCAAGGTTTTGCCTTGCACACTCGCACACTCAAGCACACGGAGCGTATCTGGTAGATGCATCCTCCTCCTTCCTTTTGTGTAGCATCATTTTTAAGAATGCATAATAGGTTTTCACTGTTGTGCTTTAAACCTGCCAGTCTTATGTCGTTCAGTTAAGTGTAATCACAGTGTTCTGCCCATGTTTATTCCTGTATGTGACAGTGTAACATCATGATTACAAAAGGGTGAGGGAGAGAATGGTAACGTGGCCTTTAGACGTTTATGGACTGAACTGCTGTCACGTAGAGTGGGTAGGATTTCATCGGCAATAGCCTGGGTAGATGTACACCTAGGACCCTCTTAAGGGGAAGGTTTAACATCAGACTTGAGCATGGCGCAGCCCCTTTGCTATCAGATGAAGAAACTAACCTCATCCAGCGGTGGTGGCTATGTAAACACCCAGCTTAGCTGCAGGCTCCCGGTCACCGAGGCTCAGAAGAAGCTGCAGTTCACTGACAATGTTCATGCCAGCCAATTATGATTACTCTCCCTCTTTAATTACTTTTCAATTGAGGTGGAACCCACGATATTATCACCCTCTGCTCCTCTGATTCAGGCAGCCGACATAGGGAGTGTATATCAGGATCTGGAAAACATTCAGAAAGGTGACTAAAGAATGCAGCATGAAAGTACATTTTTTGAAAATTTGATATGGTCTTTGTTGGACATTTCCTCTTCTTATCTGCTTGTATTTTCACTTTCAAGTTGATAACACCCAGGCTGAGTTGAAACACGGTGATATTTCTGCCATTCTCTTCTGAGTTCATTGTGACTTTTTTATCATCAGCAGAAATGGAGGGAGACTGAATTAAACAGGAGCTGCAGAACTTGGAGCTTGCGATAACAATACAAATGGATTTTCTCTAACAGAGAAAAACAGCTGTCTCCATTATTTGAATGCTTCACCTTTCTCCATTCCATTAATTGGGTCTTTGATCACAAGCTGAGGTGGAGAGGCCCTGATAAGGAATAGGTTATTAGTAAAGTAGCCTAAAGGAATGAATTGGGCCTAGCACTTGCTGCAGAAGATGAGATAAACCCATAATGCCTGTGTATGTGAGTGGTAGAGAGTGATAGGGCCCTCAGACTGCCCTGAACTGCTTGCAAGAAGACTAATACTCTAGTGCTATGATAGCTAATGCAGGATATAAATTTAGCTCCCGGGAATGGAATAGGATAAAAATTCCATAAAGAGTTTTCTGTAAATGGCTTACACTTTTATATCAAACTGTGTCAGAGTATTCATGAAAAAAAAACCCCAACATTTTCTTGATCTCACTATATGTTGAACACAACTGGAGGCTTTCAGTATAAGAAGGGGGAAAAATTACTGTTACATTTTTTCACCAAGACATTAATAAGAGCACCCTTTGAAGTGCGGTAAAGCTAAATTGGAGGAATTAAATTTGATTGAATCTAAGCCTGTTTATTTTTCATTTCTGCAGAGCAGGCGTTGAGTGATTTGTAATACTTCATTGGAAATCTTCAGGAACTTGCTATCATGTAATCCATTTTTTGCTGAAGAATACGACCGCAGGGGACAAGGCCATATTGGTTTGTTGTTAATGTACTGGAAAGAGGTACTATGGAGAAAACAGTTAATATTAAATTACGAACACAAGGTTATCTTTCTGCTGCACATGCTCCACTGCCCTAGGCAGGGGTAATCTGTTAATAGCATTCAGCCAAAATGACACCATTAAGGAACTGAAGCTACACATCTTTTGCAAGCTGAATGATGTATAAAGCTGGTTTTCTATCATCCTAGATGCAATAAATTATCCATGCTGCTAAAAATTGATACAAGACAGAAGTTTGATAGAACTGGCACCCCAACACAAATGGAAGTGTTGCTTGTCAGGAAAGGACACAGAGATGTGAGTGCTGCAGGCCCACCTTTTATTTGTGTCTCTCTTTCCCCCTTTCTGATTTTTCATGTTTTAAGTGCCAATCTGGCACATTGCCTAAAGTGGCATGTAAATGGTGGGAGACCAAATGTGGAAAGAGGAAGGCAGAAAATGTACAGCCCATAAAGCAGTGTAGACGAGGAAGCACAAAAGATGTGCATCCCTGGTGTACCTTGAATGAATCACTGCTTTTTAGTACCTGTTCTTCGTTGCAGATGTCTCTGTGAAAAAAAGCAAAGGCTGTGTTAAACAGCTTCTACTTAAGATCAGCTACCTAAGAGCACTGGTTCAGATTTGTTCAGTACCGTCCTGTGATACATGAGGTCTCAATTCCTCCCACTGAAACTGTTCCGTGTTGTTATGGCATAACAAAAGCTTTTATTATGGCAGAGAAGAGAAAAGCCAGAATTGAGTGTTAGTAGCCTTCCTAACCATAGGAACTTCCAGGATAGTTTTCCCTTTTAAAATTAATTTCCTTGACTGTATGGCTTCACTGTTGGTTCAGACCCTGTCCAGAAGGACCTGGAGTTAGATCCATGAAGGTCACAGTGCTCACATCACACTTAACTCCCTAAATGGGGTAAAAATGTGCTTCTCAAACCCTTCACCCAGCTTCTGCTCATTCCTGAGAAGGCTAAGCCTCTATAAAGTCTGTTTTGCCATTGAATTTGTTTGAAGTTGCCCCACGAGAAGTTAGAGCTCTTGACCTTCATTAGTACTGAGTAGTCACTCATCTGTCTCCCTGTTCTGCCTCCACTGAATTTAGAAATGAGTCATCCTCGAGGTATGCTCAGCAGATTTGGCTCTCAACTACCTTGGTGGAAGGGGTATCCCTTTTCTTCCCATTTGTCCAAGGCTTCAGCAGAGAGCCTGGAGGGGACAGGTCAGCCCCAGCGTGAGCATCACTGGTGCTGTTCAGTGGTGGAAGGCAACATGCACCATCCCTCCGCTGTAGCTGTTCTACCTTGCAGGGAGTAAAGAAAAGTTCAGTGGGCTGGGAAAAAGCAAAGGGAAGAGGTGTGATGTTTCTAGGTCTGTTAGTTAGTGTGAAAGGGAGAGGGACAGAGAAACCAGGGTTTCACTCTCTGTGCCAAAAACTAGTGTTTTACCTTTTTTTGTCCTCACTCTTCCACGTACATCAAGGGCACCTACATCCCAGTACAGCATAGAACAGAGGTTCTACACAGACTTAAATAAGTTTTCTGTGGCTTCAGAGCAGTGCAATGTGGCTGCTGAGTTCCAGTTACTCCCTGTTCACTGCATCTGTGGCAAGATCCCTTATAGTACCTCAGCATCTCTGGCAAGATCCCTTATGGTACCCCAGCAACCTGTCTCAGTTAGCCTAGGCATCTCCACACACAGGATCAATATGTGTACACCAGTTTTCTATTGTTTCATTGCTTGCATTTTTAAAAGAAGTAATACAAGTCATTCTATCAGTCCCCACTCTTCATCAAATTACCCCATGCCCAACCATATCCACGTAGCATGAAACGTACTGGCAGGGTTGCAATAGCCACAACAAGGAAAGAAAGTGGTTAAAGCATTTAGTAGCAGATGGGAAGAATGAATATTTTTAAAGGCAGCATGAAGACTCTCAGATAATTATTTGATACATACTGTTACTTGAAAGATTGAGAGCGGAATTAGTATGGTATATTAAATCAAGATAGAGGAGAGAAAAAGGGAAGGCCAGATGACTTTGAAAGAGCAAAAAATGTTTGTAATGGAACAGTGTAAATGAGCCTCCCAAAACTCATTAAAAAGGCCTAGATTCTGAATGATGAGATAAATGAAGCTCCTGAGTTCAATATGGGAGCATAGCTTCCTGTAAACCCATTCAGATTGTTAGTTACATAGTATTTATTTATTGAAGTTGTATAGGGAATTTATTTTAACCACAGAAAGCCAAATTTACAGTCTAATTTTGTTTTGTTTTTTTTTTCATTTTGCATAAGTTTAAAACTGTCCCTTACTCCAAATCTAGGGAAGATAATTTGATTTGGTTAAATGACATGATTGCTGATGTAGTTTTTAAATCTCGAGCTAAACTGAAGAGCCGATATATGATATATGAATGTAATTTAAGTCAGATCTCTTGAGAAGAACATGCTGTAGTCCAACTGTCATTTACAGCTACAGAAAGTAATTGAAAAAGTGATATTAGATTAGAACAGTATCCTTTTAATCTGCCTTGGCACAGGTGTATGTGGCTGAGGGTCCCTCTAATGAGTTGGTAAGGAAGGACTAAGTCTGGTTAAAAATAGAACATTTCCCCCAAAAAATTTCCATTGTATTTCAGAAAAAGCAATTTTCCCCTGTGAAAACCGCTGAGCAGGAAGCAAGGCAGGGAACACAGAGCGGCCGCCCGCAGTGTTGCACAGCAGGCACCGTGTCACAGCCAGTGTAACCCCCTCACTGGCTGACCACCTCCAGCATCAGTTCGCCTGTGTGCCTGGGGGTGAGGAGGTACATCATGGGACATCAAACGACCATGTGCGGGACAGGGTCCCTGTGCATCTGGCATCGTGGGAAGGATGGGGAGCTTTGATGAGGAGCTCTCCCGAGCCACCACAGCCTGGACGAGTCTCAGCAAACTTCACTGCTAGTGTTTGCTCTCTGCTCTTTCGGTGAAATGCACCCGAGGGGTCTAATCTATCCACAAATAACCCCACAGCAACAAAGAGAAATGCGCATATCAGCAAAGGTCTATTTCTTCTGACAGGGCAGGTCTGGCCCTTTCAGAATGCTCCTCTGTGCTGTGCCCAGCAGAGCAGTCAGTGCTTGTCTGGTTTTAAACAAAGGAGCCTACCCTACAACCCAGTGATTTCTTTTTCACAGGAGACTTCTGATCCTGAAAAGGAATTTGCCTCATTTTATAGTTATAATGAAACACTCTTCTATCTAATTACTTATTTAAGATACTACTAATGTTATTCAATTATGGGTAAAATACACAGGAGTCAGAACTAACAGAAAAGACGTTTGAGCCTTAATAAAATAATATGCATTTTGCACATTATTGATCTGCGTAGGTAGAAGCAAATATTATACTAGCTGGTTTCTCTTAAGATAGCATCTGAGTGTGTTAAAAAGTCTGTTGTTAATGGGAGAAAAATTACAGATGATGCATCTTTTACTGTCATTGACAACATCTGATATGGACTGGAGTGTCTGGCTTTTCAGTGAGATCAACATTGCTGGATCTAAGAGATCTAGAATAAAGGAATACTGCCAAGGGAGACACTCTTGTTGACTGCAGGTCTCTAGAGGAGTGAAAGGGCAGAAACAAGGACCTAAACAGTCATGTCAGTCAAAGATACGGTATGAGATTCAACAAGGCCAAGTGCTGGGTCCTGCACTTGGGTCACAACAACCGCATGCAGCACTAAAGGCTTGGGGAAGAGTGGCTGGAAAGCTTCCTGGCAGAAAAGGACCTGGGATTGTTGGTTGGCAGCTGGCTGAACATGAGCCAGCAGTGTGCCCAGGTGGCCAAGAAGGCCAACAGCAGCCTGGCCTGTATAAGGAACAGTGTGGCCAGCAGGACTAGGCAAGTGATCGTACCCCTGTGCTCGGCACTGGTGAGGCCCCACCTCAAATATTGTGTTCAGTTTTGGGCCCCTCACTACAAGAAAGACATTGAGGTGTTGGAGCAAGTCCAGAGAAGGGCAACAAAGCTGGTGAGGGGTCTAGAGCACAAGTCTTAAGAGGAGCAGCTGAGGGAACTGGGGTTGTTTAGTCCGGAGAAGGGGGCTGAGGGGAGACCTTATCGCTCTCTACAACTACCTGAAAGGAGGTGGTAGAGAGGTGGGGGTTGGTCTCTTCTCCCAAGTAACAAGCAGTAGGACAAGAGAAAATGGCCTCAAGTCGCACCAGGGGAGGTTTAGATTGCATGTTTGGAAAAATTTCTTCAATGAAAGGATTATCAAACATTGGAACAGGCTGCCCAGGGAGGTAGTTGAATCACCATCCCTGGAGGTATTTAAAAGATGGATAGACATGCTTAGGGACATGGTTTAGTGGTGGTTTTGGCAGTGTTAGGTTCATGGTTGGACTTGATGATCTTAAAGGTCCCTTCCAACCTAGATGATTCTATGATTCTATGATTTTGTAAAGGGAAATATTTGGGCAAGAGCAAAGGCAACCTACGGATCAGCACCTGGCTGCGCTGCTGGTGTCACAGACAGGGTTTTGGCTTGTCTTCCCAATAGACCCTCTTTGAGGAACAAAGATTTCTGGGGAGAGGCAGGATCCACCTGAAAAAGTAGAGCAAGAGTATCTTTGCCAACAGTTCAGAGCCTGACATGCAGGCAGTTGCAATGGGATTTGGTAACTGGGGGTGATATTGTTCCAACACCTTTTTCAGTGCCTTGGGTGACATCCATCAAGTTTGTGGATGACCTCAAACTGGGAGAGCGTTAACAATATGCTGAGGCAGTGGCTGATGAGGAACTGAGCTTCAACAAAGCCAAAGGCAAAGTCATCCTCCTGGGGTGGAATAAGGCCATACAACACTCCACGTTGGGAGTTGCATGGTTAGGCAACAGCTCTGCAGAGAAAGATCTGCTGGTCTTAGTGAGCAACGGTTGAATATGTGAACAATGAGCCCTTGAGGCAGTGGAGTCTTTCTGGTGCCAGAAGGTTGGGGAGGACGATCGTTCCCCTTTGTTCAACACTTGCAAGAAGCACTGTGTCCAGTTCTGAACCTCTTAGTACAAGAAACATCAATAAGCTGAAGCAAGTTGAGTGTCACTAAGATGGCTGGAGGCTGGAGCACATGGTGTACAAGGAGGGACTGAGGATTTGTTTGGTCTAGGGAAGACAAGGCAAAGGATGGATCTAATTATCATCTTCCGCTACCTAATAGGTGTTTGCAGAGAAGGTGAAGTCAGACTTTTCTCAGGAGTGCACAGTGAAAGGCAAGAAGCAACAGTTGCACTTTTTGGCAGGAAAAATGCTGTCTGGATAATAAAAAAGCTTTCCATAACAATAGTGGTTAAGCAAAGGGACAGGCTGCCCAGAAAGACGGTGGAGACATCCTTGGAGACTTTCAAAACTTGACCAGACAGTGTCCTGAGCAACCTGACCGGGCTTTGATGTTAACCCTACTTTGAGAAGGAGATGGGACCAGCTAACCTCCAGAGGTCCCTTCCGACCTGAATTATTCTGTGATTCACCACCAATTTTTTAAAGGCTTCTCTTTGAACTCTACAGAAACATCTATGGAGAACAAGCTCCTTCTCCCTAATTTTAACCATCTGAAAAATAGATTGGGGAATTTGAAGAATGTGAAGTTAAATCACAACATGATCTACAGAACATGGTGTTTGCTTCTGGTTAAGTCACTGATAGCCAGAAATCATTACACGGGTTGGTGTTGCTGTCATTTTGACAGGTGATCAAAGGATGAAAGGAATAAACTATAACCACTCTTCCAGTTTGTTTAAAGACACCAAGAAACAATGGAGTGTCCAGAGTGGGGTGTATTAAATATGCTTGCAAAAACACTGGATTTTGGTTGTAGGCATTTCAGGACAAAAATTTCAAACCAAATAATTCCCCTTTTAATGAGGAAAATCTGTGTACAAAACCAGCTTTTGGACACAAGTCACAGTGCTTGTGCCTCTAAGTAACCAATTGCTAATGTAAATCAGGTGCTCAGAGGAGCAAGTATTCCGAGTCGTTTATTGTGGAGAGCAAATTTTGTGGATTCAAAATGGCTCCACACAAATCTTTTTGGAAAATCAATCCTTACATTCAACATGGCTTTTTATGCTTTGTGGCCTGTGCAATTATACATCTCCTACTGTGTCAGTAAAGTAACTTCTCTAATTACCCCTATTCCACTCCCACTTCCCAAAATGACATTCAAAAATACAGGTGTGCAAAAATCATTAAGGGGAATAATGTTTGCACTACCCTCGTAATGGCTGCTTTAAGTTTTATTCTCAGTACATCAATCCACATGAGAACTTTGCAGATGTTAAAAACACATACACTCTATAAATTAATCTATGCCACTTGAGGGAATTGAAGGAAAGAAAGGAAATTCACATAATTCAGTGTAATGAATTCAGATATCTAGCAGTGTGGTTATACCACCAGCTTCATTTTCATTTTAAGTGTAGAAACTGGCAATCAAAGTTAGCACAAAAGTGATAGTCTTTTTATAAATGCACATGCTTTGCTGTTGGATGCTTCTTGGCTGATAAGCATGGCTTCTCAAGAGTATTTTCAGAGAGAACCAAAAGGCAATGCTGAATAGTTCAGATGCAAAAACTGAATAGAAAATGATGCTTCAGGCAAACAAAAGCCTCAGCAATGCTTATTAATTGATTATAAATCATTTTATCTTTGAATAAAAGAAATGATTCTACTTGCAGTTTTAGAAAAGGGGGCCACAGAGCAAGGGGAGAGGCGGATGTGAATGAAAGGATACATCAAATATGAACACCTCTATGCTGTCTGTGAGAACATAAATCGCAGTAGGTAAGCAGTTCAAAGGGAGATTTTCAAAAAGTAGCATGAGGGGTTTTTTAAGTGAGAAAGATTTTTTGTGTGCTGCAGCAATCACAGACAGTCAATCAAATTATGCTTGTAGTGACCCCCACATACCTCTCTTCATCCATGCGTGGATTACTGAGGAAGCATATCAGAAAGGATCTATTTAATAACCTCTTATTTCTAACTGTTCTGGAAGTCCTTAGGTCTCTTCAGCCTTGCAGACAGGGACTGGAACCAGATGTTTCTCCATTTAGCTGGGGCCAAAATTGTTCCAACTCAGTTTGAGTTCCCATCAAAAATGAATTCAGCAGAACAGCTCAGATTTGTTTCCAGTGGGAGACAAAAATAGTGGTTCACTGTGGTTTTCTGTTCTGGCACTGGATTTCTGCACAACTTCATGCTTCTCTGCCTCTTGACTTGGGTGGAAGGGTTGGTGATTGATGTCTGCAAGGATACAGGGTGGGACCCTGCTAATGTGACACAAAGTAGTGCCACTGTGTTTGCAGGACCCTCACAGCTGAACATAGAGGCAGCAATGGGAGCAGCTGGTTGCCAGTATTCAAAACGTGGGTGTTGGCCTTACAGTGGGACAGAGATCTGTGGCCACTTCTGGAGGTCACCCTGTCCTACCTTCTGCTTATAACATAGCTAGCATCACAGCTTGATCTGGTTGCCCAGGGCCTTGTCCAGTCATATTTTTAAATTCTCCAGTAACAAAGAATTCACAGACTCCCTGGGCAACCTGTCCATCTTCACCTTCTCTCTAATCCCGTCTTCAAGTAATTGAAGAACTTCCCAATTCAGAGACGGTAAAAGGAACCTCAGTACCATATAGTCTTGGGGACATGGGGATCTTCTACCCTGATCAGGACACACCAATCCATCCAGGAGTCTGCTTTTGCAAAAGTTTTTGTTTCCACAGATATTTATATATCAAGTGATAGATACTATTGATGATCCTCTGATCACATGTTGTCCCATTTACTCAGCACGGTGCTGGCTAAAACTCTGGGTGGTTAGACCAGGGATTTGGGACCCCATTATTTTATGCCAACATGTCGTGCCTTCCAAATTTGTAGTAATGTGTGGAGGCTCCTGTGGAGTCAGGATAATTCAGCACTTACATGTTCTAATTTTTTCTTCATATCTTATCTGTGAAAGTACCTCAGAAATTGTAGACTGGAGTTTGAAGACTAATTTTGAGCATCTGGTGACTGGACATCTGTGGACATTGTATACGCACTCATATGTTGGCATAGTTGGCAGATCTGGCTCCAAAGCCAAAAGAAACAATCCATGACAGAAAATGGTTGGAACTGTGAGCACAGGGTCCAGAAGTGAGCACACATCTCTATGAAGTTCACAATTAAGCGAAGCGAAGCGAAGCAAAGGTGACCTGAATGGTGCAATCGAGTGCCTAATCTGGACATGGTGATGTCTGCCATGCTCTTAGCTGGCCCAAAAGCATCCACAAGCCATGAATTTGGAACCCTTGGGTAAAAAAACAAAACCCAAACAACATTTAGAAAGGAGGTAGATAAAACCATTAGGAAAGAGAAATTCAGAAAAAAAAAAATCTGAATCTTTTTCTGATGGATAAACAGAGTGAAAAGCTGTGCTGAGACTGGTGGTAGAGAACTGCCAAGCCTGTATCAGTTGACAGGACAGAAGAGATTAGGAAGAAACAGTATTCCCATTTTGAGTAAATATTGTTCTGCATGGCAGCTCTCTTCTGATCACATTCAGGTCATCTTCACAAGGACATGGAAAAAAAGATTATGAGAGGAATAAAAGGACGACCCTCCAATAGACAGATTTTGGAGAAATGCTCCCATGACAGGGATTTGTGTCTGCACATCCAGCCTTAGTCCCAACTATCACGTGAAATCACTGTTGAAACTCATGAAAATGGGTGCTGCCTTGTACAGTAACAAGGAATGCAATGTTCATTACTCATTAGAAAAATGTATGGACAGACTCTCTCTTGAGAATGAGCTTCTGTTGAGGGAACATTACCTATTATCAGTGTTTGAAAATCCATGTGCCTATTTTAGACAAGTCCAAATAAACTTTGAGTAAAGGGCTGCCACAAATGTGAGGACTGGCATATTTGAACTAATAAGGTCACAGTGGTCACCTCTGGGCTATTTTCTGTTCAGTCTCCTCCTCAGTTCCATCTTTCCTGCATATCTGCTGCCTTTTCTTTGTATAATAACTTGAGGTACCAGACAGACAACAGAAAAATTGTCTACAGCTTCAGAAGGCAAAGGCAGTGATAAATCTTTCAGGTTATTAAAGATGAGCCCAAACTTGTCATTTTCCCATCCTGCAAGATTTGTCTGTTTCCATGCTGTTCCTTATTCTTCATTAAAAGTATAATGTAAACCAACTTATCTTTGGTCTCATGTCCTTTTTTATTTTATTTCATACTTTGTATCACAGAGTTGTGATAAAGAGTCATCAAAATCATTGTTGCACCATATTTATACGCACTACAGTGATTCACTCTACTGTTAGTTCATAAATGATGCTTTTCTGTAACCACTTGAATTTTTCCTCATTTATCATCATGGCTCTGTCATTTGTTCTAACTTTTCATTGTCTTTTTTTTTTTTGTCTGAAGAATAACATTTCCTGTATCCGATAAATATTATAAATAACATTTGCAAAATACTGATGCAAATAATAACAATAAAATATTACCAGGGTGCTGTTTTTAACTCAATATCTATTTATCACCTGCTTAAACACATCATGTATTTTCATTTTCTAACTTTCACTTCAATATTACAGATCACTTCAGAAGCATAATTTGATTCAATCTCAAAATGCTTGTTGAAGGAAGAAAATAAAAATATTCCTATTTTATAAAAAAAACAAATTGTAAAAGTAATTCTGAAGTGACCTGGCCAGCAACTTGGTTCGGGGAGAGGACACAAGAACTGGGAATCTCCAGTCTCTGCATTGAGTATAGACAGTATTAGTTGTCTCCCTAAAAATGTTTCCACAATAAACCATGGGAGCCTTGCAAGTATTGGAGCCTCCTAATCTGGATAGTGTCTTGTTTTTGAATGCTTTCTCAAAAAAACACAGAACCTCAAAAATCCAATATAGAAGCCCACTTTATCACAGGGGACCCACTCAAGTTTTGATGTTCGCTAATTATGGAAAGGTATCTGTTTTCTAGATGATCTATGCCATCTAGATGGCAGCTGTCTGTTCAAACTCTTGCCTTATGTACTCAATCTACATTAGTATAGTAAATTCTTGACATTCAGGAAACAATTTTCTTCGTATTCTCTTTGAACTGCACTTTTTATTGATGATTTAATGAGAGACCAGTACTATTCACAGACCTACAAGGCTTTCAGCAAGAGTATACAACTGTGAACAACTGTTTCTTAGTTAAGAAGAAGGGCTGACCACAGCAGATAAGATCCAAAAGTGTTCTAATCAAATAATTTATTTTGGTGACGGCCTTAAAAAAGATACCTCAAAGAAAGTGTAAAAACCACGATACTGATTTCAAGTCTGACAAGCAAGGCATAATATCTGCTCCAAGATGTAAGAAACATTTACAATTCATCACAAGAGTCAACCCGTGTTTCAAAGCAACTATATTTTTGGCTTAAAACTTTTTTTGGCAAAACTTTGGCAACAGTTCCTTGAAGCCAAACACACACAAGATCAAAAAATATTAGCTTTTATTGCTTTTGAATTTCATACTTTTAAATATCACTGAGATACCTTTAAATGTCATTTAAATGTCATTGGTCTTGTGCAGGGCTCAGAGGAAGATATAGAAATGTAAAATTGAAACGAACTTTCAGAGTCATCACGTGATATTTTCCACAAACTAATCAAAGTTCATCATAATCCTTGTTCGGTTATTTCCCTTTTCCCCTTTCTTTCCTACCCCAGTACTCCTATCTGAAGATGCATCCAGGATCCCAGGGAACTGAAAACATGTCTTCTCGACATTTCCACATCAGGCCACCTAATCAATCTACTCTATACTCTTAATTAAATCCTATTTTTAATTAATTGTATCTTATCAGTCTTTATTGTGAACATCCAAATATTCCTAGTATCACCATGAGACAAGGTTAAGGAGTGATATGTCACAGATAAATTGAGTCTAAAGTGTAAACAAGTATAGAAGTCATTCATAACCTAACTTTTTAGGGATTTTTTAGGTATTATTTCCCAACATGCACGTGCGCGTGCACACACACACTTTCTTATATATATGCACCCTCTGCATTGGAACAGTGCCAATTAGACTGATTCGTTAAGATGCACTGTAACTTAGTTGACATTTTACCCCAGGGGAGAATTTTTGCCTTTTGTATAATGTGTCTTCAGATTCTAAGCTTATGAAACTCATGTCCACTGAGAATAGGATAGATTTTCAATGTCAAACTCTGTGTCAGGTTGTGTCATTGATTTTTAAGTAGGACTCCACATTAAAATCAATTTTTCAGAGGGAAAAAAATGAAAATATCAATAAAAACATCTCAATTCTATTCTTAAAGAAGAAACCCATAAAATTAGCAGGAAGGCCATGAAAATGTTTTCTAAATGCAAATACCTTTCAACACAAGGAAAGGGCTTAGCTTTGACTTTACCCAAGAAAGTGTGCGAAGATCATTAGAATAAGACTAGATGAGATGGGTAGCATTTTGATAATAAACCAAAAATATCAGAAGACTGAAAGACTAAATGGCATGAATCAGGTATAATTTAGAACTGATTTTTCAGCCATTGAGTTGCAATAACTTGTAAAAAGGCCATAGAGTAAAACAAATTAACTGTGCTAAGAAATTTCTTAGAAATAGGGAGATCAATCCTAACTACACAGAATAACATGACATAACATTAAGCAATTTAAAAAAAAATTCAGACATTTCAGAATCCCTTAAGACTTCAGCAAATTAAACATCTTCATGAAACAAACTCTCCATTACAATTATAACAAATTATTTCAGTGAAATGCAACATTTTCTTCTATGTACGATGCCATGTGCAAGCCTGATCAGAAGTTGCCAGAGTCTTTGGCTATGAGAGATCCACTGCAGCTCCCATTAAATCTAACAGAATGAGTTAACTGAAGCATCGGTACATTAAGAAATAACTGCAGACATCCAAACCTTGAAAGATTTGCCCCATCAAAACACATTATGAAAGAGTTTCACAATGCACCCTTGGACAGTCTGCAGTGACAACCCAGGATTAAGGAAATATCATCAAAAAATGAAGTCCCACTAAAAATTATTATGAAACCCCATCTGCTAAGTAAGGGGTGGTGTCTGTGCTCTCTGGTCAGAGCAAAATTAAGGTATCCATCTTTAGATGGATTTTTGCTTCTTAAAATTGCACTTAAATTTGCATTTGAAAGACCTGTGGCCTTCCCAGATAATTCATGATCTGATATCTTGACCAGAACAATTAAAGCATTTATGCAGCTTTGTTAATTATAGTCTTGCTAGAATAGGTCTACTGAGATTTTTTTCTGAATCTTCCATTTTATAAAGATATGTCCCAAATAAGAATTTATTAACACACTTATCTGTAATAATTTGCTTCTTACGCTATCTCACAATTACTAGTCCTTTAAGAGCAATTTGAAAAGTGTAAGCAAATCTTACATGACATTTTAAGCATCTATTTCATATCTGAAATTAAAATTGTTATTACACTGCACAAGACTGGAGAGACAAAAGCAATATACTCAAGAAAAATAGTGAAACACAACAGATATTTATCATCTGGTAAAAAGTAAGGAAAATGTCATGTTAAAGTAGGAGTTTAATAATAAAAATATGGTAATGTAATAGCAATTCTTCAAAAAATCTTCCATGTACAAAGACATTTTAATAATAGTAAATTTTAACATATTTCAGAGCAATAATCTTGCTTTATTTTAACTTCAAAAATAATAAATATATTAAATCTTTCTTAAGCACTGATTTTACAAAAAAGCAGCACGTGTTTCAGTACATGAACAGTTGCATGCAATTCTGTATTCCAGCTCACAGGAGTGCTATTGGATGTAGAAGCAGTGAATTTGACCTCACATAAATTTTAGTCATTTCATAGTAAGTACGGGGCCTGAATCAAACATTTTAAAGTTTTGAGTCTCTCTGGGGGTTCGGCTACATTGAATCAGACTATTCCACTTCCACTTGCATTTACCTTCAAATCCACATGCAGTTTCAACATTATCATCGCAAATTGTCGGGCTAATTATTTATGTACTTATACCTTGAAGTTACGACAAATCTGTTTTTGAAAGGCAGCATTTCTTCCAGCTGTTCTTTGATCCAAAACCTTTTTCTTCTGTTTCGTGCTATTGGCAGTAGACAGAATAAAGAGAACTAGCCTCTACAGCTAAGTGGTCTTCACGCTTGAGAAGCCCATTCTACATGGCATCGTCATTCTCCCGAGTCCCAGGATGGTCTGAAAAATACATAGCTTCAAGTTGTACAAAACCCAGACTATAGACTGCAGTTGGCAATTCCTTATTTTTGAGATAAAATTTAGACTTGTGCACTTCTAAGTGCTACAGGTTTTGCCTTTTAGTGCTAAATCTGCTCAAATTTTCAAGTATGAATTTAAGGGCTTTGCATAAGGAGTTGCTTTTAATATGTTTCTCTACAAAACATAAGAACAAAATATAACTGCACAGAAAAACAGTATTAGCTGAAATTTAGATGAAAACCTAAGCCAGGTTAACATTAAGGATTTCAGAGAATACAGAGAGAAAACAGCTGGGCATTTAGCTGAACAATACTGGTGGGCAGAGCCAGGCCCGGCCCTGGCAGCTGTGATTTCCAGTACCACAGCCCAAAAGGTCCTGTGAAAATCAACCATGTTACATGCTATCAGGTCCCATAAAGAAGAACGAATGCTTTTTCTCAGCCTCTGACACAGTTTCTGCAGGGTTTTCCAATACAGTAGTCAGATGTGCAGAGCGACTCAGACCAGTTGGTGAGCTGGCTTCGTTTGAGCAGTGTGGATTTTAACACAGCCTAATATATCTAGGGCTGCAACATGAAGCAAACTAGTAATGCATGTCCTGCTGCTGTTAAGCAGCACTGAATTATACTGTTCCACTTTTAAGGTATTGTTTGTGACGTGTTTGTGAGTTACGCCAAGGGCACTTAGATCACAGCCTTGTTACAATAAAAAGATATAATAACTGAGGGATATGAACTGAACATCTCTGCTCTATTAAAGGCAGGGTTTCTAGTCTGCAGTATACTACAAATGGTAATAATTACTAAAGAATGCATAACAATAAAAAAGCACTATCTTTTAAGCCATAAACCAAGTAGAAAGAGTTATAGTTTAATTAATTTTATTTTCTCTTAGGAACCCAAATAAGAGCCCATCCCACACTCTAGGGCTCCTCAACAATAGTTTAGTTTTCATAATGAAGTGAAACAATAGACAGCTCATCCTTCTCCAAAAATAAATGCACAAACAAACAAAATAATCAAATAAAGCCCCTTCACAGCAGGCAAAAATCTCAAAGTTGAGCTTTCAGCTTAACTCTGCATCTCCTGTTTTCCGAGTGCTTGAGTTCTCAGCTTTGTACTGAACGCACGCAAACTGCCGTGTTAGACAAACAAAATTGTGTGGGGGTCGACATCCACCACAACGCATTCTCTCTAAGTGTTCTCAGAGGGAATGACTCAGGATCACAGAATCTGCATGAAGGAAATATAATCCCATGGAGGGGACGAGTCAAACCACCAGAACTTTCTGGAAAAGTCGGGTGGTTTTCATGCATTATTCGTGGATTTCAAGATTTTTCAAGAGAAAAATTTAAAGGAAGAAAGTTAGCATTGCAAATTTCCAAAAGGAAGCTATATTTAATTAAGTGCAGCTGTAAGAGAAAGATCCCAATTTTCTCCTCATGGACCACACTGAGAAAGTAAGAAAAATTCTGGCCTCCAAGGGGCAAAACTCCAGTATGTGGTAACACTCCCAGGAGAAGGAGGGGTTAAATACGTAAATACATAAACAAATGCACAGGTGAAACAAAGGCAGTAATGATTTCACGAAATAAAACATTTCTTTCAAGGGCTGGAAACACATGGGATAGTAACTATAATTGAAAGTTTCTAGAGCACTGTAGAAGCCCATGCTAATATAAAATAAAAATATAGATAAAGAAAAAGCTGAGCTAAACGGAAGTGTAAGGTAAAGAGGGGGAAAAAAAAGAGCAAGAAGATAAATTTCACAGACAAGAATATTGAGATTTCGTCACTTGTCAAAAATCAGAACAAAGGAAAGGTCGAACAAAGACCAGGGACTGATGTTCCACATGTAAATTTGCCCAGGAAAAGTAGAGATCCATACCAAACCCTAATAAGGAGTTGTTTGTGTGAAGTAGAAAACTGTCACGTTGTTTCAATATTTTTTCCCATTCCCCAGAAACAGCATTACTATAGGATACAACTACCAAGGAGGTCTTCTATACAACAACTGTTTTTTGGTAAGACAGATACATAAGATAGGCAGGATGAAATGCCCTTGGGCATGCCTTGCTCTCTCCTCTCATTGTAACAGGGGTCTAGATAAGTGGGTTAGGTTACATGTCTAGCTTAAAAATGGCTAAAACTAAAAGAAATTCAAACTACTTGGAAAAGAACAAAAGTATTGTTATATCTTATGGGCAACCCTAATGTGCATTAAGCAGATCTTTTATGGGGCATGTGAACAAGAAACCAGTCATGTAATGGCAGAATGTCTGAGGTTTCTTGGAGTGGAAAACAAGACGTAGGTCTTCAAGATCTGAAACCAAATATCTTCTTCAGGAATACTTAAACAGAGCAACACAAAAGCCTGAAGCATCCTACTGTATATTTCCCACAAATATGTGAATTTAGAGAATGATGGGGAGTGTTCTGAGTGTATGAGTCATGTCATCAGTACATATTGTATTTTTCCTCTGAATAGGGGAGATGGGCTTTCAGAAACCTGGAATAGCTGACTGGTACTAGCTTTTGTTGGGCCAAAGGCTGTTGAACCCACCAGTCAGGCAGACTCCCTCCTTCCTTCTCCCTTTATTTCCCACCTTCAAAACTTCCACCTTTTATGGTTTTTAGGTCATTTGTTGTTATGTTCCAGACTCATCATAGTTATTGACTGACTCAGAATTGTCATTAATCACTATTTAAGAGCATCACAGTGGTTTTTAACAAGGAGTAAATGGGAAGGTTATGAAAGAGAGACTAGACATGATAATTTCTTTCTTTCCTTTTCTTTCTTGCCCTGCCAGCAATCAGAAATATGTCTCTTCTCTCCACAAGGAGAAGAGCTGACAAGAGAGTTGTCTCCAGAGAGAAAAGAAAGATATGGGTCAGTGACACAATCTTCTTAAGCACAGCTACTGTGCCTTGAGAGGGTAGGAAGAATTTAGGCTGAAACTAGGTATTTATCTCCTTCTTCTGGTCCAGCTGCAGCTTTCTATTCCCTGAAGTGAGTTACCATTCAGGGAGGTAAGAGACGCTCTAAATAAAGGGGATATTACTTCCCAGTTCCTCTTCTTCATGGTCGCTACTTGCAAGTAAATAGGGAGTTGCCACCCAGAGCTTCTTAAGGTCACAGAGGTATAGCATCTTCACCTTTTATCCCTGTTTCTCACTGAAGCAGTGAGTGAACACTCAAGAGAGGTATTGTTTGTTGTTATTCATTCAGGGGAATCTCATGTTGAATGTTATTCGTTCTTTACAACTTGCTCTTCGGAGAAGGTCCTTTCTTTTTCTGTACTGTTGACAAGATAGAGTGCTGGCATTAATGACCATGTTCTTTGTCCCATGACTGTCATATTCCTTGCTGAAATTATTTAGGAAGATCCTTAGGTAATAGAAAGGAGGTGTTTATTCTTCTACTTACGCCTCTGATTTATTTCTTTTTCTCCACAGCTCTGTTCCTTCCTGTTCTTACTTGTTAAATTGCAAACCCTTCGTTCTCTCTTGAGTCCCAGCTGCCTCTAAAAGGGTAATTCGTACTTCACAGACTGAGAGTCATCCTTACCCCCACTCATGTTCAGGCTTTTTAGAAGAAAGTGAACTTCCTGTGGTATAAGCACATGGAAAGGGTTAGAACTGAACAATATTTATGTAAGCATGTTGTTGCTTTGACAGAGCCATGGGGAGCAAACTGTTAGGGGCCTTTATGTTTAAAGGCTCACAGGACTTTGTGAAGGAGAACACAGAAATCTGTGGACTTAAAATCCTGTGAGGCATTTGGAGCGAAAGCTTGAGGGTGGTCTTTTTTGGAAACCTCACAAAAAAAGAAAGTTTTCTGTTTCCCCTCATTCTTGCCCCATCTGCAGTAAGTCCCTGAATAGCATATTTTGTTCAAATGGACAACAGCAGGGATAAGATCAGGAGTTCAGGCAGGCACAGGTCTGGGGGAGGCGGGGTTGTATTCACAACACAGGGCGAAAAGGCCAACAGAAACCTTGGCCAAGATCAAACCTCATCAGGGAAAGCTAGTGCTGTGAGAACTAGAGAGGAAGAAAGAATTTGGAAGGAAGTCAAGGGAAACAAAGTTTAGAAAGTGAATCAGGACTCAAAGTTTAACACCAAAACTATGAGGTCTTTGCTGAAAAAGAGAGGTAGAATTCCGAAAAAGATAAGGAGGAGGGATGAGATGGGAAGTCTGCTTTTACGTCTTTAATTTCTTATTGACTGCTTCGTTTATGTCTTCCATATCCATCTCCCCGTCCCAAAAGCTATTTGCATCAGAGGGACTGAAGTACTTCTCAGGGAAGGAGAGTCAAAACAAAGTTTTTTTAAGAATTATGGGTCATTGTTCTCCTTACAAAGAGGTCAGGGTGGTTTCTAGACAAGTTTTCTTTCTAATATTTATATGGTTAATTGTTTTCTGCAAAGAGTCATTAAAATTTCCCTTAATTTTCTTCTCCTTTATTTCCAATCAACTCTATAGTTTTTGATCCCCAGCTTATCCCATTATCACTATCCTGTTCTAATTATCTTCCTTACTGCCTAAATTACCATACATGCATTCTTTTTCCCCTCCAGGACTTGGCTTCTCATACTTTGATCTGCTAATTGGCTTTTTAATCATCTCACTTTGTTTTCTTTTCTTTTTGATACTTAAAAAGGAATTATTGACTGTAATGACCTGAAAGGTACCAGTTTGATAACACTGGCTCCTGAGACCGCGGAGTCATCCCCAGAAATGCCGATTCCAAGGCAACTAGTGCAACTGCACAGCCAAGTGACTGAGCATCTCTACATCTGGGCATGTGATTTAGGCTCCAGCTCCATGGTGTGCCTTGTTTTCCCCTGGAACCCTTGTAATTTAAATGTCTGTCCACAGATGTTTGGATTGAGACTGTCAGCTCACTGCAACCTCTGCACATCTTTCAGTCCTGTTTCTCTCCTTCCCTCAATCCTCCTTTCAATTCTGTCTCTTCTCCTTGCCAGTGTTCCCTTCCTTTTAATAATTCATGTTAAATTCCACAAAGCTCCAGTTTTCTTATTTTACTGACCCTTTTCATAGACCCCTACTTTTTCTTTTTACAGTTATGTCTACACATTGTCAAAGCATGTAGGGCCACACTACAAGGGGTTGTGGGCTAAAGATCAAACCAGTCACCGAGTAGAGAAGTTCACGATCTTTTTGGGTAACATAGATCCACACGTGCCATTCTGCTGTACCGGCATTTCAGACTCTAATAATCTTCACTTGACATTCCTGGATTTGCCTAGTGATGACAGTCTCTGTATATTAAGGCTAGTAAATGTCTCTATTGCAAATCACATTTATGATTTTTTTAATGTCTTGAAGACTGTCAGAGGCAGACATCTGAAGGGTGCGATTTCTTGACAGACTGTTTATGTACTAATGTGTAAAATTTCCCTAAAATCTGCTCTGCCATTTCTGTTGCCCGTAGGGTTGAGAAATTCAGTAGTGCCTTATGTTAGTGGTTGTCTAATCGTCTTGAATAAAAGTTCTTCCCATTGCACTATCATCATGCCATAAAATGGTTCATTGAAGTTTCCTAGAAATAGAAAAGGAGTTTAAAAAGTAAAAATCACTGCTGGGTTTCCCTCTGCAAAATAAAGAATTAATTTAACAAAGTTCAGTGCTTATGTGTAAAATAAAATATGTGTATTTAGGGAATTGTTTTTAAATGGGAGAAAATTTTGAATCAAAGTCATACGGAAAATGAAGTTTAAAGAACCATTTTGTGAATGTAAAGGTAAGATGTTGCCTTTCCTCCGCAGAAGACAGACTGCCTGGGGAAAGAGAGGAGTGATACTTATCTTTGTGCTAGGTCAGAGCCTTTTGATAAAGACGGTAGTGTAGGAGTGGGCAGATAAACCCATAATAGAATCCACACCATTTTGTTCACTGTGTCTCTAGCAAAGGTTGCTGGTACCGCTACCTCTGTGAATCCAGCCAACCCATCTCTGAGAAGCTAATCAAGCAGAGAGGAAGGGTGGGGGTGAGTAGCCTTGGCTATAATTAAAAATCCTGGGAATAGTATTAGTGTTTTATTGTGTTTAAATGCTGAAGAATTCTGACTGATCACATCAACATATTTTTGTAGAAAAGGCTTTATTTCCAGCAGGGTTCTGCAGGTATCCCAGGTACCAGATAAGACCTACCAGATTTACCATAACACATGATTTTTCCCTGACGTGAGCTTTCAGGGTCTATGGGTCTAAATAGCCCTACCAAGGATATGAAGACTTTCAAACAGGGAAGTGTTCATTTCAAATCTTAGTGAAACAGAATGTCAAATTCTTTCATTAAACAGAATGACCATGCAACTCTCTCTATTTCTGCAATACGGAAAACAAATCCTGCTCTTCTCTCACCCCTGCACTACACATGTAAGACATACAAATCGCTATTTAAACATATTCACTGTACTTCACTTCGAGGTTTTTCCAACCTTAACAAACTTCTGCCTTGAAATATTGGTACAACAAAGAAAAGATTTTTAATGAAACTAGGATGCATGTTAAAACAAACAAACAAACGCATACAAGGAAAAGAGCTGCCACAGAGAGAACTGAAGATGAGTCGTACTATGAAATGTCTTAGTAAGTCTGAGGTATGCCACAATGAGGACAGTGACATACACCCAGTCATTTCAGTCCAAAGATATATCAAATCATAGCTAGGAAAGAGATGGCATATTTATATGAAGTTAGCTGAAAAGAAATCATGAAAAAAATAATGAGATATATTGAAGCAGATAAAGCAGCAACCCAAATCCATAATCGGTGCATTAAAAATAAAGCTTTGAGTATTTACATAGCACTGCACGTATACTAGATACTGGATATTCCATCACATTAACAACACAGTAATAGCTGCTAAACGCAGCTCCATGAAAGCAAAAGAATTATGAAAGAAATACATGCCTACTTAGTGTCTTAACAACTTCATATTTTTATTAAAGCAAATATTTAAATTTCATTGAGTATAAGGTGGTAAATTCTCTTTTCCATTCATTTGTGCATTTAAGGCTAAAAAATCCTTATTTTGAAATACATATTTTCTGTCACAAAACAGACAATCAAATTAAAGCCTGATTATATCATTTCACTGCTATAAAGCCTGAAGAGTACTTAAGATAAACACCAAAGATATCATTATCAGTATATATTTATGTCATAAACGGAGGTGAACAACTACTTCAATTAAACTTAGTTTAGTTAATTTTCCACAGGGTTGTAAAGGTCTCTGAAAGTGCTAAGATTTATTATTTCTTAAATGTAATAGAACAAAAAGGTAAGGCTGTGGTTTTTATACTCCTTAATATACTTTTTTTCCTCCCACTTTGCCTTGGAAATACTACTAATTAATTGTTTTGGCTGAAGAAGTGAATCAATGAAACAAATCTAATTCCATGTCTGATGCCAAAAGGGTATGTCTAGACTTCCATACCCTAGAACATGGTCTTATTCTACAAACTGAAAGAGATACAGCAACACAGTTTATTTGAAAAGTCAGTGGATTTAAGGCAGGAAGACATTTTTAACCAGTATGGTAAAACATATACTGTGAAACTGAAAGTTTCTTTCTGAATAAAACTACTGTCCTCTAGTTTGAAGAAAAATGCTCTTCAGAGGAAATAGATGGCACGCGATATCTATCAATCAATCAATCATTTGCTTGATCGATGTCTTTCACTCCTTGAAGAAATGACAATACACAAGACTTAGCTGAAGTGGAACAAATGTTCACTTGCTCATCTTTAATGTAAATGTACCTTATGGATTGTTGAACTTTCCAGAGACTACTGCTGTGTTGATTAATTGCTAATGAATGCTAATGAAGGAGTGAGGTGAATATACACAGTGATGTATTTAAGCGATGATTGATTGGATTTAACACTAGCTGTCAGGAGAGTACTTACCACATGCACAACAAGTCCATAAATATGCACAGAACTGTTAGTTGTCTTCCTGCGTGTCTCTCTGGTCTTTTAAGTCGATCTGTGACAGGGAGAGAACTGCCCCTCTAGACTTTCTCTGCTAAAGTAAATTCATTCCTTAGGAAGGACATCACCTTTCGATGACAGGTTTTAATTAAACATTGATGATCAGCGTACAGTTGCATGACAAAATGTCATTCGACGAGTTCCCTTCTAAAAGCAAAAGTCAATTTTTAGAAAATTTTAATAATAAAGAAAATGCTAAGAGACCGACAAAAATAGAAAGAGACAGTTCATTAAAGCTCCAAAATACAGAGGGGACATTAGGATAAACAAAAGAAAGAAGTGCCATTTCCAATTTAAGAAGAGCAACACTATGTTACTCCTTTATGAGATGGAGGAAAATAAATAGAAGCGGCAAACTTTTTCTGGCAAGTGTTACGCAGCTGGTTAGAAATTTCAGTGGCTAAGAAAAAAAACCAGCTACTGACCAAATAAAGAAAAGTAAGAGAAATGTGTGCAAGGCTTAAGTGCGAGGGAGGAGAGAATAGGAGGTGGAGGGTGCAGTGGAGCAGACCCCAAAGCCAGGATGGAGAAAACTCTGTGAAGATTGTTGACAGCTCAGTATAAATTGGCTGAGTGGGAAGCGGGAGTTATTTTTGTCACTTGGATGACAAATGCTCAATGTTCAGCTATCAATATCCAAATTTCTGTTGTGCTAGGGTCTTTTGAAACACCTACCAGACCTGCATATGAATATTTCCTAAACACTAGTCTCTGGTGAATTCAGCCCAATGATAATGACCCTTTAAAATGACCTTTCAAAATTAGAGTTAAAATTCCTTTCTTCAAAAGGAGTTCTTTTTTCAATAATAAATAGATCCTTCACACAGTCAAACTAAAGCTAATCAAGTTGTTTATTTTATACAGCCCACAAGAAAGGAATAGATAAGAACAGCTATTTCTAAACACTTTGGAGGCACTCACATGTTACCATGGCTGTAATTTTCAGTTGCCTTTGATTTTCAAGTCCTTAAGCACTTTCCGGTAGGTATGCAGACCCTCTTACAGATAATTTAAACCTACTAGTAGTTAACGGCTGGCGAAGGTAGTTACTATGCTTGCAAGACTAAGCACTGAAATTCTGACATTGGCAGGAGCATATTCAAATATTTCTAATCATTCAGAAAATTTAATTTAGAGTTAGCTTCTCTGTCGCTGACGAAATTTATTTATACTAAGTTGAGCTGGGATCCAGGTTTAAGAAATTGGTCAATACTTCCACGTGCCAAATGGGAAGAGAATCAATTTGGTGATGGTGAATTTCCACCTGGGCAGCTCTGGAGGTAACCACAATTTCTTGCTGTGATTGTACTTCCAGGGAGCTTTGATTCGGCAATAGACTTTGGCAGTGAATTGGCCACTGTAAATGGTAGACCCTGACCTTTTGCTAAGCGAAGGGAAGGAGAGCATCAACTGCCCTTGTATCAGTGCAAAACTTCTTATTTAGAAGAGGAAAATGTGTTTCAGTGGTATCCCTATAGGAAAATCTGCATAACTGAGATGTTAAAATAATTGGTTGTAACCTATTTAGGCAAAATGGACAAACGAGGAAGAGAAAGGCTCTGTATGGCCATAATTGTTTCCAAGTTACTGGCATCTCAAAAGCAGATGACTCAGATCAGCTGGAATAAAAGAATTTAAACAAACAACTGCAAATGAGAATTAGAAACTGGTTTTAAAATGTTGTCTGGTCACAATCTTGCAATTTGAGAAGAGATCCACATGGGGAAAAAACAGAAAAAAAACAACCAACTTGATTTAGAGGGATTGTAAAAGACCCAAGAATTAATTACAGAATAATATAAAACAGTTCAGAAAAAAAGAGGATGTTCATAGCAATTAATGTAAATGAGAAGCTATGAATAATAGAAAACAGATAAGGGAGACAAAAGAACACAAGCAGTCGTCTAGGGTCAGCTGATAAGATGATACAAAGGAGAATTTTAAATATACTAGGATCAAAAGAAATGCTCAAAAGCTGCTGGAAGTGGGGAAAATACCAATATTGAAGCACATTGGACATGCTGTAGTTACAAAAAGAAGTAGTCATATCATATGCTGACAGTGAATTTACTTGTTTCAGTGAAAATATGAAAAAATTAAAATACTAAACATCAGCTATTAAAGATAGATTTTTCAACAGTGACAAACCCAATCCATTTGCATGCTAGGATTTAGATGATATAGTCTAGGAGTCATCTGAATCATTTGTCTTGTTTTTCAGTATATTTGGAATACAGGAAAGACCCCAGGGAATGGAAGAAAGTTGCTGGGCTAGAAGAAAAAGAGGGAACACAAAGAGATGGGTAACTACAGTTTCTGAGTCTGATGTCAGTTCCAAACAAAAATGACACACATTTGCATATGATACAACTTGGTTAATAAAGGATATTACTAGAACCATTCAGCATAGATCAAAAAATCTACAATCTGCTATTTTAAAATAAGATTAGCCCTAAACATATCACATGCACTTACTTTTATAGTGCATTTGTCTTTTTACAGTTACTGTACAAATTTTCAATTCAGAATACGGAAAAAAACCCATAAAATTCGTCACTGTTTAGGTGGCTTAAAATTTTGCTACCTGCTATGTCTCAAAATGCAATTAAGAATGGGGAGTTTTAGAAAAGGTAAAGTTTCTAAAGAAATAAAATATATTTCATTAGAGTACCATTTTACTCATGCATCATAAAAAGTTTCTGGCATAATCCTGAAGAAACCCACATTGGAAGAAAGGAAAGTTGAACTTTTTGGTTTTTGAAAAACTGACCTGAGTGATGCCTGCTGAACTCCTGAAGAACATGTTAACAGACCCAGCACATTTTTTTTCTCTGTCCTGTCTTCTCATTCATTTTTCTCTGTTGATATGCAAGGATTTTGTAGGGACTCGTGCCACTGCCTCCTTCATTATCCAGACAAACACATACGTAACCCAGCCTCTCTCAAACACTGTGGCTACCCAAATCACTGTGTAAAAAAATACTATGATTACTGGAGGCCATTGTGCTTTATGAAGAATTACATCAAGTGACAGATTTTTTTAAACCTTGTTTAGAATTTTTGTTTCATTTTTATTTTTTTCAGGGGCTAAACAGACAGTCTCCAGAATAGAAAGTCTTTTTAATGGGACACTTCCACTGAAGAGTTTTGTCAGGAAGGAGGTAGAAATTTGTCTGGATTTGAAATTTTCAGGTTATTTAACGATCCTGGATTGAAGGTCCAAGTTTGAAAAAGCGCACACGGCATCTGTGACTGAGAAGGGACTATCAGACAATCTTAGCTGTCGTAACATTTTTGTGAATTAGGGGGATTTTCAGAGGTGCTGCCCGCGGAGTTTCCAACAGGAGTTGCTTGATACCACCTTGCTGTGAGAATATTGCTCGAAATCTGAAGTGCAAGATTGAATAAATACTGTCCTTTTTGGACAGGAGACCACATTAGTCTTTACACTCATACACAAAGAGACTAATTCTAATAGTTCAAGAAAATAATTTTTATTAGCTTTCCTCTTGTTTTATTAATCTTCTCCCAACCTGCATGACCAGCACCCATCATAGAGCCTTCAGGGTGCACCGTTCATGTATGCTGTATAAGCCAGCGTGTGCTGCAGTGTACTGTCTTGTTTTATACCAACTGTATGAAATCAAGGATTTCTCATGAGCATAATGTGTTTTGGATTTGTGATAGACCCATGTGTCTCTTATTTCCCTGATAACTGCCGGAAAGTTGCCAGGCTGCTCTGTCTGCGCCCTGTGTCCATGTCTGGATCTACATGCTGTCGAGTTATCTGGTTTTAAACATCCTTGTGATGCACCACTCTTCTTAGCTTATCTGGCACATCTCCAGAAGACAAACACTGTGTTTGAAGGTGACAAGACACAGTCCTGAATAATCCTTCAAAAGCGCGCTCAGGAATAGGAAGAACGAGTCCATCCCACCCAGTGTCGTCAGAGGAGGCTGTATAAGAAGGAACAAATACACATCCAAATATTTGTTGCCACGAAAAAAAAAAAAAATCAAAAAACGATAGGATTAATTATGTCAAAATCTACTGCAATGACAGCATCAGTAAGACATGTGGTTTTGTACTAGTCAGTCAGGTGAGATACTCAGCATTATCTCTGTTCTGGGGCATAGCTGGGGCTGAAGGACAACTTGACCCATGAGCGGACCTGCCATGGCCTCAGCGACATGCTGTTCTAGCAGGGACTTGGTGTAAATGGTCAGAACACAGCGTGGGACTCACCAAGCCAAGTGACAGTATTTCCCAGCATTGGTCACCATGCACATAAAGCATTGTTTTATTATAGCAATCACTTAAGGATGCTGCAGCAGTAGTTGAGCACTGGTAATCACTGAAGTGGTGTTGCACGTTGCTCAGGGACCACAGAGGGCTCCTCGTTGGCCACCTGGAGGGAGGGGAATGGGAAATGAAAAATGCGTATGATTCTTCTCCTCCTGACTTGATGTACCGGCTTCTTCCATAAAATCGTTAACAGACAACTAAGATCCCAGCAATCACCCAAGGAAGTTTCGACAGGAGGAATGGGCAAACATGCAGAACAATTACATTCCTACAGCCAGCTGCAATGTTATCTAATTTGTGTTAGATGAAGATGGACAACCTTTTACAATCTTTGAGTTGGTTAATAAAGATCTTTGCTCGCAGAACACTAACCACAGCAAATCTCTACTGATTGTTGCTGATTTTGTCTGATGGTGATTTTAGATTTACCTAGTCCATGTCTCATGATAAGGAAACCAGCTAGAATTGAGGACATAGTGTCTGATTCAGCCTTCACAGGGCTACCTACTCCTGTATTCCCTTTACACTCAAAATCTAAGGTACTTTTGAGATCTATAGTCCAGTCACAATGTACAGTTCTTGGTAAAAACTCTCCAAAAAAACCCATATTCACTAGTCTCTGAAGTGAGTCATTGCTTGGAAAAATGGGCTAAAGTAAATGGAAGGAGCTTTCTACTAGAAATATTCCTCAGACACCCTTTTCCCCCACACCCCCTGTAATACAATGAATTTGAATGCACGCACTGGAGACTCGTTGGCTGCTAATGTCACTCGGTGCCTACCTCCTGCTAAATCCATAGAACTCACACAGATCAATAAAGAAATCCTTTTGAGGTCTGGCAAAAAAATGCTGGGAGACAAAAATTACTCTTGATCTGTAGCTCAGAATTGGCTCACACAGGCTCAGACTGGTCAACACAGGTTAGTTTCTAGATGGAGATCTCTGAGAAAAGTCCAGGGACTGAAGGAAGCTTTGTACACAAAGAAAAAACCACATATTAACATCTGTGTTAGATAACACGTTTCGTCTGTGAACTTTAGGATAATTTTGTAAAATCATTCCAATACATGTGGGCATACTGATTTACTCTGTATGGAAATGATTCTACCTTATCCTTCAGGAAGCACCATACAAGAGAAAGAACAGTGGTTTTATGCCACCTGTGCTCCAAGCTGCTGAAGGAATTGAGAAGCATCTCACATAAGCTAGGGTATCTCTGAGGATGTTTTCCCATGTGTGTCCTTATGTAGTGCCTGTTTGTTTTGACCCCTAATTCCTACATCTAATTATAAAGGAGGCAAACCTTTGGATATTAAAAATTGTGGAAATCAGAAGCTAACATTACAAATCCCTCACGTACAAACATACAGTGGCCACTGCTGGGTTTTGCTTCTCCCAGACCTTATTCCTAAAGCTAGTCTGAGGTTTAAACTAAATACATCACTCTCTGTTAACTCTAAACTATAATTCATCTGGGCAACTGCTGCTGTAACCAGTGATAATTTTTAAATGCAAATTTCTATCCTTTTCTTTTTGTAGAAAAAAAAAATTCTTGGATTTTAATTGCACAAACATAATTTGAAACCATATGAGAGATGAGAAACAATACAAACAAAAAAATCACAACTCTTATGCCAGATTACACAACTGTGTTGTTAATATTGCAAATGAGAACAGTTCCTTTCCTAATATTGATCAATATTGATCACCCAGAAGAAACTGAGCTTATTTAAAATATTAACCAAGCATATTATGTCCAATTATTTTTTTTAAAAAATGGTTCCCTATCTATTAAATTTAAAAGAGACTTCATCGTTAACTTAAATGAAAACTGATCTCCAATTTAAATTAAAATTGCAGGGTAGAATCAGCCACGTTCTGGTGGTGTCTTTAATAGCGTTCATCTAATATTTATGTTAGTGCTTCTTTGCTTAATTTTAAAATTTGGTTTGGTTTAAAGACATGGTTTAAGTGGGTGAATCATCCCCTGCCAAGCTCAGGGCTGCCTAAAATTGTCTCACTCTCCAAAGGAGGCCAGTTAGAGTCAACTCAGCTATTGCTATGCTGCATCAGAAACACACTAGATTTTCAGAATCTGTCCCAAAGCCTGAGATTCATTTTTTTTTCTAAATTTTCTAATTCAATGGGATATTGGACCATAATTAGGACTCCTGTAGTTTTCAGGTAATGCAAATTAGAAAAAAACCACTTCTTGCACTCAACAACTTTTTTGCCTCAGTCTTCACTGGCAATCTCTCTTCCCACACCTCTCGAGTGGATGAACCACAAGGCAGAGACTAGAGGAGCAAAGTCATTTCCTCTGTCAGAGAAGATAGGTTCGTGACCACCTGAGGAACCCAAACATAGAGAAGTCTATGGGACCTGATGAGATGCATCCCAGAGTCCTGAGGAAATTGGTTGATGTTGTTGCCAAGCTACTCTCCATGATATTTGAAAAGTTGTGGCAGTCAGATGAAGTCCCTTGTGACTGGAAAAAGGGAAAAATGGCACCCATTTCTAAAAAGGGTCGAAAGGAGGACCCTGGGAACTACTGACCTGTCAGCATCACCTCTGTGCCTGGGAAGATCATAGAACAGATCTTCCTAGAAGCTTTGTTAAGGCACATGGAGGCCAGGGAGGTGATTTGAGACAGCCAGCATGGCTTCACCAAGGACAAGTCCTGCCTGACCAACCTAGTGACCTTCTATGATGGAGTGACTACATCAGTGGACAAGGGAAGAGCTATGGAACCCATCTATCTGGACTTCTGTAAGGCCTTTGACACGGTCCCCCACAACATCCTTCTCTCTAAATTGGAGAGCTATGGATTTGATGGATGGACTGTTTGGTGGATGAGGAATTGGTTGGATGGTTGCATCCAGAGGGCAGTGGGCAACAGCTCAATGTCCAGATGGAGATAGGTGACCCTGAGTGCTTTCCCTCAGGGGTCTGTACTGGGACCAGCACTGTTTAATATCTTCATCAGTGACACAGACGGTGGGATCGAGTGCACCCTCAGCAAGTTTGCAGACAACACCAAGCTGAGTGGTGCAGTTGACACTCCTGAGGGAAAGGATGCCATCCAAAGGGACCTGGACAAGCTCCAGAAGTGCGCCCGCGTGAACCTCATGAAGTTCAACACGGCCAAGTGCAGGGTCCTGCACCTGGGTCAGGGTGACTACCGGTATCAAAACAGGCTGGGGGATGAAGGGATTGAGAACAGTCCTGCCGAGAAGGACTTGGGGGTACTGGTGGATGAAAAGCTGGACATGTGCTGACAATGTGTACTCACAGGCCACAAAGCCAACCGTGTCCTGAGCTGCATCAAAAGAAGCATGGCCAGCAGGTCAAGGCAGGTGATTCTGCACCTCTACTCCACACTGGTGAGACCCCACCTGGAGTACTGCATCCAGCTCTGGAGCCCTCAACACAGGAAAGATGTGGATCTGTTGGAGCAGGTCCAGAGGAGTGCCACAAAAATTATCAGAGGGCTGAAACACCTTTGCTATGAGGACAGGCTGAAGGAGTTGGGCTTGTTCAGCCTGGTAAAGAAAACGCTTTGGGGAGACCTTTTTGTGGCCTTTGAGTACTTAAAGGGGGTTTGTAAGAAAGATGGGGAGAAACTTTTCAGTAGGGTCTGTTGCGATAGGACAAGAGGTAATGGTTTTTAAAGTAAAAGAGGGAAGATTTAGACTGGATATAAGGAAGAATTTTTTTACGATGAGGGTGGTGAAACACTGGCACAGGTTGCCCAGAGAGGTAGTAGATGCTTCATCCCTGCAAGCACCCAAGGTGCGGTTGGACGGGGCTCTGAGCAACCTGATCTGGTTGAAGATGTCCCTGTTCATTGTACAGGGGTTGGACTAGATGACCTTTAAAGATCCCTTCCAACCCAAACTATTCTATGATTCTTTGATTCTGGGATTCTTGTGCAACCCACATGCTTTAGCTCAACCCTGCCTGCAGCGGCAGACAGTGCACCCTGAGACCTTGTCCCTTTCTTTTAACCCTATTCCACCTCCCATGGTTCCACCCACTTTGTACATTTGTGAATTTTTTTGGGCTAGACATTACAGCATGAGACCTAGAGTCACACAGTTTTCTCCTCCTATAGTGGGTATAATCTACTAGGTTTTTAAAGTGGATTAGGTTTTTTTAGGGATATTGGTGAATCCGTGTGTCTGGGTTCTGAGGAAGTTTTGGGTTTGGGGATAAGTCTGGATCTGGCAAAAAGTAATCAGATGATAGTCTTATGGACCTTCCATCACCACAGATCATGTTTTCCATGTACTTCTGAACTAAACCTGCAATCCACTAGAGTTCCGATATTTCCTGTTAGAGAACAGATAACTGCAACTGTTTCAAAAATTTTTTCCAGGTCTTCCTTTAACAGAAAAAAAGTTCTCAAACTCACAAGCCTTTTGTAGCAATGCCATTCTTCTTTTGATGATCCTTACAGCCGCCCTCACCTTATTAATACTTAATCTTGTGCTTAATCATAAGATTAGTTCCTTTTAATTTACTGGAATTATGCCTGTACTTAAACTGCAGCAGCACAGAAAAGTTTGCCGGATTCATTGTAGACCTAGGAAATGGAGAACTAAATGAAACTAAAGGTAAAAAACTGATGTGCTTCAGGCTTCTTTTTTTCTGCCTGCAGCTCAAAACCTGAGATTTCTGTTCTATTTCATTTTCTCCCTAATTTATTCCATGCTATTTTAAAAACAAAATGTGGCAGGTGAGTCACAAGTAGATGGCATAATACACTTCAGTAGCTTATTCACCCCTGATCATGTGAGCCAAGCTTACAATGGAAATATCTGTTAAGTTGTGAGAACATTTTGTCTCGTCGAGAGAACAGCATGTCTCCTATTAAGGCTCATTATCCAAAATCAGGGTGGCAAAGAGAAGTCACCAGCAATAGTACTTGCAAGTGAGTAAGGTTACTGAGATAAAAAAATGTCAACAGCTGTTCATGAAAAATAATCTAAAATATATTCAGACCATAATTAATATAAGGATGAACAGGCACTCTTTCATCACCATGTAAGACCGCATCTTAAAAAGAATATCTGTATTAAATAAAAATAAACTTCCGAAACATACTGCAAGGGAAGTGCCTGGCTTTTCTGACATTGATAGTTTCTGTCATCATAAATTTTTCTGGCTTGTTAAAGTCAATCTTTCTGTCTTACTTCTCACCTACTGTGTCTCTGCTTGTGTTTCAAACCTCATTGACCACAGCATCAATGACAAGCTACATTTCTTGTCCTGTAGCTCCACCCCATTTTTCACTCTTAGGGTTTAAAACACATTGGCAAGACAAAGGCTGTTATCTGGCTCTACAGTTCCCTAGGATGATTCAACATGCAAAAATATAGACAGGATAGCTAGGTGTGCAATTAGTACTCTGCCATTAGATTAACTTACAGAATTATTCAACTTACATCATTGTAATTTCTGTTGTACAGAGATGGTCTTTCTAGACCAGTTATTAAGTCAGTTACAATAGGGGAAACATTATTTAAAGGTACTTTGGATCCCTACCATACAGAATCACTATAAAAAATGCTATATACTTTAAAAAAATATATCTTTCCCACAACTAAGAACATAGCGGAGGTAACTTTCTCTTTTAACAATTATACCTACCCTAGATCAGGTATTCAATATGATTCTATCTCTGTTCTTTTGATCTTCATTTACCTAATCAAAGCCAGCTGTTTTCTACAAAGAAGAGCAATAGAAAGAAATATTAGTTTATTAAACTTTTCTGAAGCTGATGCATTCTTGAGCTTAGCACTGTCTGAACTCGGAATGATTTACATTCTTGTTTTTTCCAAAAAGGCTTTATATTTCCCCATCATTTCCCTCCTAGCACTCCAAAAAATTTTCAGAGTGGCAAAACCTTCATCTACCAAGCAGGTTAAGTTAAGCATATCCTTATTCTGTTTTCAAGATTAGGCTAATTCTTTTCACAGCTCTTTGTTTCTGATGAATTTGAAAAACAAAGGAAAGAACACAGCAATAAATGGGTTGCATTATATTTGTTTCATTATGTACATTTTTTTTTTCTTTGGTATTGAACATAAATCCATTCACTAGAAGATACAGGACCAAAGTTTGGGATCTCGTATGGTCATGTAACACCACCGAAAGCAGAAAGCTCATGTAATTTAGCAGTTCAGTACCATAAGGCATCTTGGCTTAAAATCCATACACAATATGCCAGCACGGCTTTTCTGCAGCCAGTAACTTTTGAAGCTGGGTAAACAAATAGCTTAATAGCGCAAGGTATTGCATTGTATACTATAAAATAATTAGGGTATAAAAGGCACTTTTGTGTGCTGTTGCTTCTGCAGTAGTTAATCTCCTGGTAAATTTTCCTGGAACTCGGGACAGCTGGTTGCTGGCCAGGGCCTCCACACCGACTGCTGTTTGATTGCGTGTGTTTGTTTTGCTGCTGCGTCCCTGCGTCGTTCTGGCTCAGCAGGAGTTTTGAATCCAGATGAAATACAGGGAGCGCTCCATCTCTGATGCATCATTCACTGGCATCTTCCTCCAGGATCAGCGTTAAGCTTTGATGTCTGTGAGACAGGACATGGTGCATCGCTATGCATCGGAGGACCCCATGCCTCTGATCAGGACACATACGCGTATCGAAGTCTTACGTGGAGTTTTAAGTAGTTGAAGGAAGTTTGTTAAATTTAGTTAACTGAGAGTACTAGCTGCCTCACTAGCCTTCCCCCTGACACCTGCCCACAACTGTGCATTTAAAGGAACTTGGTGAGGAGCTATATGGCCTAATCCAGTATAGTCAATAAAAGAAAGCTGACTGCCTTCAACTTACTGCGATGTCCTCGTCTCTGTCCCCTTTGAGAAAGCAAAAGAGACACATGAGAGGTCCCTAAATCTGCCGGTGCAATGGTACATTTCTTACTGCTGTTTTCTTTCAGCCCACTGCTCAAGTCACAGGGAACTAATTTAAAAAAAATAAGCTTTAATTTTCCAATGTAAAAAATGCCCTTCACTAATTTTATCCCAGATCAGGGCAATCACACCCAGTAAGTCAGAGAAGCCTCCCACCTGCACGCCCACTCTGACCCGGATGGGGAGCAACGTGCCTCGCATCGGTGCAGGAGAACCACAGCAGACCCAAACCACTGTTTGGGAAACCCTGCAATGCCGGGGAGGGAAGGCGGGCAGCAAACACCCACCGGTCTGCCTCCATGCCAGGACAACTGCGAAAGGGGAAGAAGGACAGGGAAAGCAAGTTCACTCCTCAGCCCTCGCATGGGAGGAGGGGACGTCTGTTCTCCTCTTCCTTCTTTTCTTTAGGAATATTTCTGCCCACAGCTTGAGGCAAGGGGAGGGGGAGAGAAAGGAAAACCCTCCAGCAAAGCCTGGTCTGTTCCAGTGAAAGAGACAACCTTCCCCCTGGCCAGCAAGGCTAACTGAGCTCCCGCCCTGGCTCACATGAGACCTCAATGTTTCTAATGGCAAAACACATCAGTGATGATTTTAAAATTACCCAGAAGTTTAGATTATGGGTTCCAGAATGGGGCAGTAAAAATAAGGATGTGTTTCTATTCACCGGTAGATGTTCAGGGTGCAGATTTTCTCCTCAGCTCCTGAGAGTTTTACAAGTCAGGGTGCAGACTTTTTCCCGAGTACCCGAAGGATTCATGTTCACTAACAAATAGCTTGGAAAAAGTCTGGGCTAAGCTGTCATGACTTCCAGGACATGAAAATCTAGGTCTGGTGGCAATGCACATTACTGGCATGTTTTCTGGTTAAATCAAACTTTGGGCGGCTAGAGTTGTAAAACGGGCAATAAACTTTTTATAACATATCATAAATAAGAATGCTCATGCCGACTGAAATGGGGACTTCTTCATATCTCATATTTTGTGATCTCTTGGCTCCTAAACTCCTTCTTTTACAGGTACATCAACTGGATGTTTCTCCTCTGCTTAGGGAGGAAAGCTTATGGAAGGAAGCAAGATTTCTAGATGTTATTAGTATGCAAGCTGCCTAATGTCTGGAGGTTACTACTCTCAAATGTTGCATATGCATCATTTATTATTCTGTGCTTGTGACTTTCAGGTGGGTTTGTAACACGTGATGTACTAGGAACACAGCAAATGTTACCAAAAAGTAGTGTAATTCAAAGCCATCAATTCGTTTCCTCCTTCCTTATTCTTTCAGTTCACTTTCTGGAAGTATTCAATGAATGATTTTTCATTCATGGGCATGCTCTTAGATCTAGGCAGTTATTTACATGCACATCTGTGGCACTCATCACTGGTATTTCAGCAGCCCTGAGAGAAAGGCATGCATTCATCCCACCATCGAGCAAAAGACAAACTTAGCAAAGGAGAGATTAGGTACTTTGCCCTTAGTCACAACCAACCACCCTGTGACAGAAACTCCTCCAGCAGCCCCAGCAGTCTGGGGCTGAGCATGGCTCTAGCCCAGGAATGGGAGAAACGCAGGGTGTGGACCAGGAAGAGCCAGTTGAGACCAGGTCAGCTGAGGGCAAGGAGCTCAGCTCAGCATGCTCCAGACCCCACGACATCTTTCCAAGTCTCTGCCAGATCTCAGAGTGTGCCTAAAGAAGGCTGAGTGGGCATGAGAAAGCAAGGGGACCCTCCACTCCAGCTCTTGCAGAGTAAAGCAGGTGACGTTTCTCCTGATGGTGGTGGGTGGAGGACACTAGCCAGCCCCTGAAAGCTACACAAGGGAGAGGAGTTCTGCTTTCATCCCTACTGTGAGCAACAGGCAGGAAAAGGGAGCTGCCTTTTTGAAACATATGAGTTGAGCAATGTACGTAGCTTATGTTATGCACCTCCTGTTCCAGACTCGTGGTAGTGGGCGGAGATATTTGTGTGTGTGTGCACGTGAGTATGTATGCAAATTACTTTAAAAGCACCAAACAGATTTTGCATTTTATTATAAGATTTTGGGATCATGTCACATCCCGTCACAGAAATTACCTAGTTTCTATAGCCGATGGTCAATGGGTGGAGATGATCAGAAGGAGAGTGATGGCACACACCTGAGCTCCTGTGGTCTCAAGTGCAGTGATTATTAATGTGAGAAAGCCAGAATGATGGAAAGTGGCACAAGTTCCAGTAGAATTTATAGTTTTTAGTGCTGATGTCCCTCAGCCTTGACCAGCTGTTACATACCTGGAAGTGGAATACTGAAATATTCTCCTTCAATTTATCTTGTTCCATATGGGACTAATGATGGACAAAGCAATAGGTAGTGTAATTATAGACATGCACTTGCAGACAATGACTTTTATGCAGAAACACTGCACTCCAATACCAAAAAGCTTTGCAGACAACCCAGCATCTTAAAGCTGCATTATACCAATAGTATCATTTTGCTCATGTAAGAGTACCGTTTGGAGTTTTCTTTTTATTTCTTTATATATATATACACACACACATATATATAAAAGATTACATGCTGATGAAAGTGAAAGTGATTCCTACTCTAAAAGTAATTCCTAACTGAAAAATTGTTAATGCATGTGAAAAATGTTTCACACAACATTTTCTTGAGTGCAGGGTATGCTGCAAAATCCCCTCTTTTGTCTTTCTCCTGGTCATAGCCTCTATCACCAATAAATGAATATAATGCTCAAACAAATTCAGAATAACTCTGTTAAAATTGTAGTCAGATCTTAGGGAAAACATCTGATTCTGCTCACATCAGATGCAAGATTTTGCTTGACTTCAATGGGACAAAAATCTCTTTCTATGTTCTTTCCCATTAACAACCTCCCTTTTTCTAGTTTACATACTCTGGTGCAAGGACAAAATGTATTACATGGATTCACTGAAATAGAGATATCTAATCTGTGCTGAATGAAGATGAGGGGACAAAGCTTTTGTCATATGTAGCAAAGCAAGAAAATACTCATAAAGAGAGGCATCTTTCTGATTCAACAGTGTCAAACTTCAGTGATCACTAGAGAAGTAATAGGAAGATCTTTGTGAGAGCAGAGATGTATGAGTAAAATACATGATAGACACAGAACTGTCATCCCTCCCCAATATGCCTTCACTTGATGTGTGATGTACCCATGTAATAACAGTAGTACATCCAACCTTTCTATCTTTGTTCTTGAATGAGAATCATGTTTTCTCTTTCTCCCTTCTCCCCTCATACCCTATTGTATTGGGTTTGCATGGCAAAGTTTTGGTAGTGGAGGGGCTACAGAGGTGGCTTCTGTGAGTAGCTGCTAGAAGATTCTCCCATGTCTAATGAAACCAGTGCCAGCCGACTCCAAGGCCGATCCCATCAGTGACAGTGGTAGTGCCTCTTTGATAACATATTTAAGAAGGAGAAAAAAAAACCTCAGCAACTGTAATCAGAGAGAGGAGTGAGAATATGTGAAAGAAACAACTCTGCAGATGCTGAGGTCAGTGAAGAAGGAGGGGGAGGAGGTGCTCCGGGTGCAGCCCATGGTGATGCAGGCTGTCTCCCTGCAGCCCATGGAGGTTAACAGTGGAGCAGGGGGATGGCCCAAGGAGGCTGTGACCCCATGGGAAACCCGTGCTGGAGCAGGCTCCTGGCAGGACCTGTGACCCCATGGAGAGGAGCCCACGCTGGAGCAGTTTTGCTGGCAGGACTTGTGACCATGTAGGGAACCCACTCTGGAGCAGTCTGCTCCTGAGGGACTGCACCATGTGGAAAGGACTCACGCTGGAGCGGTTCGTGAAGAACTGCAGCCTGTGGGAAGGACTCGGGTGAGAGAAGTTCACGGAGGACTGTCTCCCATGGGAGGGACCCCAGGCTGAAGCAGGAGAAGAGTGTGAGGAGGAAGGAGTGGCAGAGACGATGTGCGATGAACTGACCATAACCCCCATTCTCCATCCCCCTGTGACACTTGTGGGGAGGAGGTAGAGAATTCAGGAGTGAAGTTGAGCCTGGGAAGAAGGGAGGAGTTTGGGGAAAATGTTTAAAGATTTGGTTTTATTTCTCATTACCCTACTCTGATTTGATTGGTAATAAATTAAACCAATTTCCCCACGTTGAGTCTGTTTTGCCTGTGACAGTAAGTGGTGAATGATTTCTCCCTACTCATGAGCCTTTTGTTATATTTTCTCTCCCCTGCCCAGCTGAGGAGGGGAGTGAGAGAGCAGCTTCAGTGGGCACCTGGCCGCAAGACAGGGTCACCCACCACACCTGTAGTGTCTCCAAATATGTTTACAATTACTTCTCTACCTTTGGTAAAGCCAGAAGATTTTTAAATGAACTCAGTACAAATGTTAGAAAAAAAGAAGTGTTTTGTATGTATTTTAAGGAATTGCTAGCTGTTTGTTAAAGCCTTTTCATGCCTTGTCTGAGATCTTGAAATAATTTATTTAATAAAATGATGGCAATGACTCACAGCTTCTCTAATAGAGTTGTTTTCATTTATGTTGTATGCAGAAAGAGCTCTGTTAATAAAAAACATATATAAATAAAGTAGCTCCAGAAAGGAATGCTGATTTGTATAAGAAAACCCTGGACAATTAGGAACTAATGTCTGTAAAATATTCTGTTGCCACAAGACACACACAAACTGATTGAAGACAGACACTTCTATGAGAGTTTTGTTGAGGCCAGCTTTATAAATAGATGCTCAATAATAGTAGGCCAGATGTTCAAAATAAATTGTCAAGCAAGGTTTCTTGTAACCAAGCTGAGGAAAACCATCAAAGCAATTGTTTCACAACTTCAGATCACATTCTGAGCCTGTTAGCCTATTGTCAAATGATGCTCTTAGGGATGATGAAGTGCTCTCTTCTGTCAGAAAAGCCAGTGCCACTTTTGGAAGAGTGACTAAAATAAAAATTGGACTGCACTTCCTTATGGAGCTGAATGTATACAGGGCATTTTGAACCAAACCACAGTGCTTCTTTAGAGATGTGACTCTTGTGAGGGTTATTGCTGTTACTGGTGAGCTGATAGCTTGTGTATGCTCTGCATACTACACTGGTCAGAACATACAATAGTGTATTGACCAGCTTACTCATGTGGGTGCATGTTGGGGGGCTGTAATGTCAACACTTTACAATAGAAAAAAAAAGAAAAAGACAAGATTTTTTTTTCTTCCATAAATATAAGCATCTGAAAGTCTAAACATTAGTCTCCTAGTGTACTCACTGGAGAAACAGCTGCATCCAAAGGGTCACTTGTCTTCTCCTAAGTTAGGTATAAGTCACTTTCTGATGGTGGCTTCTCCATCAGCTATAGAAACTAGATAATTTCTGTGACAGGGATGTGACATGATCCCAAAATCTAAAATTCTGACGTACATCTGCTAATATAATTTCCTTTAAAGAACACCACAAAAGCACCAAAAGGAATTTGTATCTGAAAAGTGAAGATCTCTTAAAGCACACATTTTTTTAAATGGACAAAAATCCAGATGTGCTGGGTGAAATTGAAGTAAAACAAATGGATTTGGAAGCAACTGTCTCTGCCCTTCCCGTTGTGCCTTACATGCCAAGTCTTTTCCTCCAGAGTTTCCCTTAATACAGCATTTTTTATGTGAGTTTCCAGGTTACAACAAATTCTAGAAAATATTCTATGGGTCCTTCGGAAAATTTTCTTTCTTTCTGTCACCTTTGAAAATTGCCTGTGTGTTTGCTCCCCGATCTTCAGAGCAATTTCCCAGTCTGTGTTCATTTTGTCTATCCCATGTTGTATTTTAAAATCTTCCTGCTTGGGCAGTATTTTGTTGCTCTACAGGAAGAAAAAGTCTCCTCCTTGCTCCTGAGGTTCCACTTATCCCAGAGTGAAGGAGCCAAGAAAGGTAAACCAATAGTCTTCTTCCCTGGCTTCCTAGTTTTCCATCTAACACATATATACCGAGAGTTAACTGAGACAAAAAGTCACATTTGATTTGAATAAGCAGAATAATACTACTGCAACTCTGGATTTGTATGTTGAACTAAAGAACAAGCTTTCCACAGGAGAACTGTATTGGGTGTGTGCATGTCTGGTATTTTTCTTCCAATCTGGTAACAAATTCCACAGGCGAACTCTGCAGCATGTAGGGAAAAATGGTTCATTTATTTGCTTTAAATCTTCTGCCTGGCAATTTCATTTGATGTTCTTTGAAAAGAATAAGAGTATTATGGGAAATACTGAATAAACATTCTTCATTCATCATCACAATATTACTCGTAATTTTATATATCTCAGTCATATCCCTGTTAAGTCATCTCTTTCCCAAACAAGGTCGTTGTGGTCTGTAAAATCAAAGACATGAGAAGACGTGAAAAGAATTAGCACAAGCCCTAAGGTTTCACTTATTGCTAAAAGGCAATCATGCAGCCAAACAAAGGCTAAACTCTCCCTAAATGTTACCCATAGTTATGGAAGTCTGAGGACTTCATGTATTCTCCTAGTGGCTTAGATCTTAATCTTGAAAACCTCCTCTAAAGGAAAGCTAGAAAAGTTTTACATACCACTGTTAGTAATAAATAAATAAATAAATAAATAAATAAATAAGTTCTATATACTGCAGTTGACTAAATGCCATTGTTCTTTTTCAGCATTATCCTTGCTACCATATGTTTAGAGTCACTGGGACTGCAGCACTGTGAATACCAGCCACACAAGCTATCAATTAACTGTTTCTGAATGCCTCCATATTCTTGCTATACATCACTGTGGCTCCTCTAACCTTTGCAAGATGTTTTCTTCAGTCTTTTTTTGAACAGCATTTTCATGCTGTTGATAACTTGAAATCTAACCATTACAGTGGCACCATGAGAACATATTCATGGCCTCAAATCCTGTTGCATTAGGCTCTGCACAGATCCAGGTATGGGTACAGAATTTCTCCCAACAACATATAATTTAAAAACTAAGACAAAATATTTCAAAACCACAAAAAAGTGAGACTCTTGTCAATAGTTTCAGGTATCTCTGCTGTGGATATTGGCATCTGAGCTATTCACCTCCAGCTTCTTTTACAGCCAGAGAAGAGAAATGAGCACTTCTATGTATCAACACATCGGATCTGATCTGGCGATGCCTTGTTTCCTTCTATCCATTAAAGAGCAAGTCAAAACGAGCTCTTTCACAGACACCTGTATCTAAAGGTGTCTGCATCTGGTCAGGTATTACCCACACAAACAGACATACTCATCAGCATGATGGTGGTGGTCTCATTATAGTGTTAGCCAAGTAAGCTTCACAGAAAAAAAACCACCTTAAAATGTCCCTGTGGGTGCTTTGGAGAGCTCTTCGTTAGCATGAGAAGCCAGGGAAAGGTCATGGAAAATGTCAGTACATTTATAGAGATATAAGATGATGGGATCTATATGGAGAGTGTCAGATGTCCAGGTGGTTAGGAAATATATCTTAGAGAAGTTAGATGGAAAGACTCTGCAACACCAAGGTATGGCATGGACTGGGGAGTTAGAGATATCTCAACAGAAGATCGCATCCATTTAAGGGCAGCATGGCAATACTGTGACAATGAAAAGCAGTCGTGAAGTCTGAGAAAGAAGTTTACAAGGAAGAGAGGTTAAGAGGTTTATTTTCGCTAAGTTCAGCTTGGCCGATTGTTGGATTTTAAGAGACATGAAAAGGTTTTCATTTGGACATAAGGAAATAGATTTGGAGTAAAGACATGTATGAAAAACATACAAGTCTTTTTGACACAGACACACTGGCTGGTCTCATGTTCACAGATGAGACATAGCAGAAAGTGAGAAGAATCAAATCAAAAACATTATAAAAAATACGGCCTTACTGAGCACCACTCTTCTCTTCCCAGTAATCAGGGAAGAGAACGAGAAAATCTTCCAGAGAACTTTCTGAACAAGCAGTTAGGGAGGTGGGAAGAAAGTGGAAAGAAGAAAAACTCACTGAAGCCAAAAAAAGGATGACTTTTCCAAAAGTATGTGCTCATTTGTATTGAAGTCCAAGGCAGCCAGACCAGCAGGGGGAAGAAGGGAAACTTCGCCCTGCAGCTGGAGGTCGGAGAGAAAGAGAGAGAGACCGGGCAGCAGCTGGAGGGGCAGACTGGTGTGAGCTGAGCAAGAGTAAACCTGCTTGTGTGGTGATGGAAAAAGAGCCAGAGCATACTGAGAAGCTAAGGAGAAGATTAAGGAAGGGAATCGGATGAGATGGAGCAACTGGAGGAGTAAGAGGAAAAGGCATATGGCAACTGCCTGCATTATGACGGGCAAACGGAAAAGGAAAGGAAGGTCAGGGTGTATTTTGTATTTATATGTTAAATATATACTTATTCCAGGAGGGAAATGGAGAATTGCAGTGTAGGCAGAAAGAAATAAAAGCAGAAATGGGGAGGGGTTAGAAGAGTGAGTGACAGGTGGTGAAAAGGCAGCTGCTATTACAGGTGTGGGCACAGTGGAAATAGTAATTTATCTCTGAAACTGACAGAGACAAGAGATTGTTTGAGGTGAAATCTAGAACAAAGTAAGCAGCAGTGCTTTACTAGCCATTTTTAAAGGTCATCTTGTAATTTTCACTGTGATACCTTGAGACAGATGAAATGCATTTATAATTTGATGATTCAAAAGGACACTAAAAGGGTGACCCTAATTTGCAGTTCATTGGAGGACCAAAGGAAACACCAACAAAGCTGTATTATTATTTTTAAAAGTGGTCACAAAACTTCCATTAACTGATTTTTAGGCTAGACTGGTACTTTGAACTTCCTGATTATAGTTTTTTAGAGAGTCAGTGCTAAAATCTAAACAGACACACCACTTATTTCTGTGATTGAAGAAAGTATAACCAATACTTATAAAAATGCTTGTGTAGTTTAATGGTATAAAATGTTGTTAAAAACATTTTTTTATTTTCAAATCTCTTCCAGAAAAATCTTCAAATCCTGGCATCCCATAAATGTAGACATTTCTGGCATTTCACTTCAGTAAAGTGTTAAAAATCAGAGCTATACAGGTCTGTTTAATGCATATCTGTAAGTTATTTCACCCTACACAATACCAGTTAGAGTGGTTAAAACATACTGGGAATTTTTTGATGCAGTTGACTTTTGTCACTAAGAAAGCCGAAGTCAAAACCAAAACTATTCTAAGACTGCTGGTTTCAGCATAACCATCTTGGGCCCCAGCTGGCAAAAGGCTCTTTGGAAGCAGGTTGAGACACTCACTCTATGAGAAAAGCAGATTTAAGTCCCTCTTCTGTCTGATTTGGAGGGGTAATTCTGGGTGACTAATGGATGCTTTTGGCTGAGTACCCTCCAGCAGTTCTTGAAAGGCTTGGCTGTTTTTATTCAAGCTAGGAACATTTCTTTTCTCAATTTCAAAATGTTCAAAACGGCTTGATAATAACTAGCTACTAACTGTTAGGTCACATACAGAAAGCCCAGGCTTATTTATTTTTTCATTTACAGGTAAGACCCTAGAGATTTGGGTTTTACTTTTAAAGATGAAAATCGTGTTGTCTTTTAGTACAAAGCTGCAAGACTTATGTAGATTCCCTCATTAGAATGAAGGTAGAAATGCACACGTAATTAATTCAGAACCATTCTTAAAAACATGAGACAGAGAAGTACAAATCTCATAATCTAAACAAAATCTTCTTCCTTTCAAAAAAGTATGTTCACAGCTTCCATTCTGGTCAGTGACTTTAGACAGCTGGAGCCCACAGCTAAGAAAAAATACATTCCTATAATTGTATAAATTAGAGCAAGAATGATTGTAATTGCCCACATTCACTGCCAAGATGTCTCTACAGGTTTAAATTAGAAGACTTTTTTACAGGCTTACGAGGGCAAATTGTTGCCATTTAGGAAAACAATAATTATTAAGTTTTGGACATTGCACAAGAAAATAAAGTTTTGTTTAAATGAACAAAAAGGGTTTTTTGAAGTATAACATGATTTGACAAGTCAGTCACACAGAACCTATCAATTATCTGTCATGGGAAAAATACAATTTATGAATAATCTCTAAGCAACATCTGCATCAAAAATACCTGTAAGTTACCTCAAAGGCTAAGAATCTAAATGATGACATGATTTATTCCAGTTACTGATGAGTCTTTAAAAATGCTTCTTTCTCACTTAGCATGGTTTATTCAGAGGTCTGAGGGTGCTACAGAAAGAAGGAAGGGTGTCATTTCTATTTTACAGCTGAGGAAGCAGAAGAAAGCAGAAGCACTGTGACATGTCCATCTTCCCCACCTGGGGAAGTTAGTGTGAGATTTGTGGAGAAAAATCTGCTCTTGCCTCTCCATGTAACTCTGTCCCCAGAACAGTTGGATTTTACTGGAGCTGAATAACTGCTGAGTAGTGCATTCACAACTATGCACAAAACCCCACAGTTCCTGATTTGATTCAGCTGCATTCCTGCCCTTTTTTTTGTTAGTCTTGTTTCAATCTATTTTCTCTGCATATGAATGTTGCTGAAGGCAACTGATATAGAGGGGTACACATATTCATGGAGGAATAGGAGTTTGAAAAAGTGTACTCATCTTCTGTTTATTATTCATGATTCACTATTCATCATTCACTTTTTTCTCTATTCATAAAGTTTCAGGCATCCAATCAGGAGTGGAGACCAGGATGAATAATGGAAATACACAGTTCACAGATAATACTCAGGCTGTAATTTGTACAGGCAAATGATCTGATGAACATTTATAAATAACTGAAACACAGTATTTTGGGGGCACAAAAGAAAATCTGCCCTCAAGCAAGGAGGCAGATAAATGAACTTGATTATGGCTTGGGGCTCTAAGCAAGTAACCAGAATAGATAGCAATCTCCTCTGATATAATCTGACTTATCCCAGGAAGATAGAAGGCTATTAAGCTATGAAAACCACTCTGTCTTATGAAGAAGCAAGTCTATCATTTTAACAGCCATCTCTGGGGGAAGATGGATCGGTATCCACAATTGGATTGAGGGTAGTCAGGTCCCAGATCTAACAAGACCAGTCAAAACTTCTTCTCTGCTAAGTGATTCCTGCCAGATTGCTGTTCTAAGGACAGGAGCTTTATATCACGCCCTACTGTCCTGAAAATTAAGGGGATTAGTTTCTGTGGTGCGTACTCCATTCCTAGCTGTCCAAGAAAGGGCCACTCCTCAGTTTCCCAGGTGCTATATTTTCTCTGACATGTTCAATACTGCATCATTTGTTCAGGGGCTCACAAATTTTGGAGAACAGTGGATACAAATATTTTCCCCACACTGTAAGTTGAGAGGCCTGGTAGAAACATTGAGGGAACCCCCCAAAAGACAGAAAGGTACAGTGTCATTAGCAATAACATGCTGCATAAGGCAAAGGCTTACTACTTCTGTTGTGAACAAAGCATGATGAGGATGGGGAGTCACCACTTCCGCCAAAAGTCTCTTCTGTGGTGTTGTGGATGTGGTCCAGCTCCATGTCCCAGCCTGACTGCGCTCTCATCATATGCTATTATTAACATCCATGACTTTAACTGTTATACAGCCACTAGCTATTTGTTACTGCTGCAGTGCAGTGTCCAGGTCACCATCAAGATGCAAACACTTTAAGAAATCCTACTAGCTTTTTGACCCGCTTTAACAGAAAAGAGGCAGGTATCCTGAAGGGAATATATAGGCATTGTGGGACACTGCAGCTTACAGTCCAATATATTAGTGTCAATCATAGCTAATTTCATAGTACTTAGGATGCCAGGCTACGTTAAACACCAAAAAACTACGTACCTAAATCAACTGTTATACCTTTACCCTGTCCCTTTCTCCAGGAGAGAAAATTGGAGCAAGAGAGAGATGAAAAGAACTGGGTCAGTGAAAAAGATCTCTAACCATCACAGGTAAGCCATATCATAGAATTGTCTTCATGAACCAATCAACATAAATGTACTCCAAATCCAATAGTGAGCAGCATTCAAGCCCATGAAGAGAAATCCTCATATGTTGGGTGGAGCCTCTCACTTTTGTATCCCCTTTGCTCCATCCTACATGCCTGGTAATATGCCCTTGCTATGCCTCACTACATGGAGAGCAAGCAGAAGAACAGCCAGTCCTCTTACAGCTGTACTTATTTTTGGGTGGTTTACCCTCTTTCCTTTGTACGAGAGATAACTGACCCCGAAGTGAGGGAAAAGTGAGGAAGAGTAGAAGAAAGCAGGATAGGGGCAAGACAGAATCAAACCTCAGCCTGAGACCAGCAAAGTGAGCTGGGAAGATGGAGGTGTCCTCCCAGCATGTCCCACACAGCTGTGCCACAGCAAGTCATGCTGTGACCGGGGCAGCTTGCAGAGAGCCACGGGGTTGCAGCAAGGTGAGAGCACTGGCAGACTTGATGTGCTTTCAACCCTTGACCCTGTGTTGAGACTTGACCACAGGATCTGCAAGGAGGAAGAAATGCAAACAGAGGAAGGAAAGCATGTGGAGATAGAGGTAGGAGACAGGAGGTTGAAGTTCGGTTTATGGTTAGTGGGTGTGACGAGGTGTCAGGAAAATGCATCAGGAGAAAGAGAGGGGAAACGCAAATCCATTGAGACAAAGTGAAGGTATATATTTGGAAGCCTTAGGACCTGGGAGGAATCAGAGGTGAAAAGCTATGCCAGATGGGATGGTGTATACTGGTTTACCACCTTATGGAAGTTGTGAGATACTCTTGCAGCCTAATGTGTGGGTTTCAGCAAATCCATGGAAGGCTTTCAAGTGTAATGTCATGGTTTAATCCCAGTAGGAATCTAAGCACCACACAGCCACTGGCTCACTCTCCCATCCAGTGTGATGGGGGAGACAATCAGAATGGCAGAAGTCCAAAAACTCATGGGTTGAGATAAAGACAGTTCAATAATTGGAAAAAAGAGAGAGAGAGAGAGAGAAACAACAAAAAAAGAAAACCACCCCAACCCCCCAAAAAAACAAGTGACACAGAAAAACCCCAGTTGCTCACCACCAACTAACTGATGCCCAGCCAGTCCCTGAGCAATGGCAGCCCTGGCCAACCTTCCTCCTCCACCCCATTTTATTACTGAGCAGGACATTCTATGGTGTGGGATATCCTTTTGGTCGGTTGGGGTCAGCTGTCCCAGCTGTGTCCCCTCCCAACTCCTTGTGCACCCCCAGCCTGCTCGCTGACGGGGCAGCGTGAGAAGCAGAAAAGGCCTTGACGCTGTGCAAGCACTGCTCAGCAATAGCTAAAACACCTCTGTGTTATCAATACGGTTTTCAACACAAATCCAAAACAGCCCCATAGTAGCTACTATGAAGAAATTTTACTCTACCCCAGCCAAAACAGCACAGTAACTAAGGTTGGTGCTTTGTCTGTATGTTTTTTAGGTGCTGCAGTGAGCTGAATTTTGGTCTGTATTTACAGGTCCTTCCACTTGGGAGATTTCCATTATGTCTACCCAAGGAAACCAGTAATGACTTAATCACATCAGGAAACCTCCCCGTGAGAAAGGTTGGGGTGAGGAGGGACTGGTGTTAGAAGCAGACAGAGAAATGAGGTTATTGCACAGCGACCAGGGCTGTTTGTTTGGTCTAGCTGGTAAAGTTAATTCAAGAATCATGCTTAAAACCACTGCCTGGCATTTTTTTGTATTTCCGTCTTTTTTTTTTAGTTCTTTGGGGTTGGTCAGCAAATTAGCTGGCAACCTTCTCTGAGAGGTTAATTGAAGGAGACTACTCAGGAACGCTACCCAGGCGCGTGCACATGCTGCCTGGTGAGAAGCTCCCAGATGTATAAGAAGATTGTAAACCTGTATTTTTTTAACTGGGGAATCTTTTTCTCTGCAGGACCTGAGTCAGAGGTCGGATCCATGTTTCCTCCCAGTGAGGATCAAAGTCTGTTGAAACCGAGTAATACTTAGAGTGGGAATCAGAGCCTCGGCTTATGGCAATAGAAACTGAAGAGGTTTTGCAGCTCTCCTTAGTGCCATGTTATTGATTTCCAGAGTAAGAAATTACTGCTCCTACAGTTTAAACTTTATTCTGTTCTCTGATGTTTGAAATTGGTTTGTCTTTTAAGCTATGCTAACACTTGACATGTAATATAAGATGATTTTGTTGTCGCTAGCCAGCAAATGTTTGACCTCAGCAGAGAATGTGAATTTGAAGCACAAAGCTATAGAATTACTTCTCAGTCCTTGCATTTGTTTTGACTGTGCATGGTATGGAAATGGCTCCAAATCCAGCTTAGTCATTTGTTGTAAAAGGACTGAAAAAGAGCCAGTCAGTCTTCAGCCTGAAATTTTGGGTGGGCTTTGAATCAGGCAGCATTTGCTCAGTCAGGGAACTCCAAACAACAGTGATTTACAGTATGATTTACCTGCTCAGTCAGAAGCAGACAATGGCGAGTATAGGCCTACATACACTCAGTACGTGCTACTAGTTCCTTCTGATGTCTCTTCCTCTCTCCCTCTGTGGTCAGCTGATGTCATTAATATAACTGAAAACCCATGTTGGGAACAGGAGCACAATTAGAAACCCTCATTCTGGCACTCATTCCTTTGCCTTAGCAGATTTTGCTTACTCCCTAAAACAAAGTTTCTGGAGATCCCGGTACTAACTTTCCTGTGGTGTGTTAATACATGTATGCAGAGGGAGAAAAAAAGCAGGCTTCAAGAAACAGGTATCACCAACTTGCAGCAACTGCACTGTCAATTCAGGTAACCACTGAAACCTGGTGCTAGCTCTGAGGAAGTCCCTCTCCTCCTTTCTTCTGCTTGCTGACAACATACTCAGGCATGAGGAGGAAAACTTGCACCTCCACACTGAATAGCCCAATCATCTGAATAACCAAGAAACAATACATGAGAGACACTCCTGAGGCAATGAAGGAACTTTCAATTCTAAGAAGATCAAGATTGCATTGATTTATTTACTTACATCCACTAGTGACTCAAGTTAATTAAAGGAGATCTTCTGCAAATTCCCCACGAGATGTATCAATGGCTCATGGTACTACATGTTATTTCTGCTGGAAATAATGACCTATAGATGCAGTAATTCCCCAAAATACACATCTTTACCGCAGTCTGTCATGTTAGCCTCTGGTACTCATGGCAACGAAGTCCATTATGGTGCCTCTGATTTTTTTGTCTCTATGCAACTCCTTTAGTACTTTTGTTTGTTATTAAAAAGAGAAGCTAAATGAAACCTTGACTAAATTTAAGTAAGTGCCTTTGAAGTTACCCCATCACTTTTGCTTTCATCTCTTTTCAGGACCAACTTAAGATAATACAGACCCATAGGCACACATGTGCTCAGTTGTGCTCCCGTAGCTCTATCAACTCATCTTGAAGAAACAATGGCTGCAGACTCCTCTGAGTACCTCCACAAGTGGTCACTGAGAAGTTTTCTCTTTCCTGTAGAGTCACAAAGTGTCTATCAATTTTTGTAGGAGGCGAGTTAACTACCTCATCAAAGACTTTGCCTCAATGAAATTCTTCATCAAAGAGTCTAACTGAGACTCTTTTATTCACAGAGTTAAGTGAATGAATGATGATGTTTCTTGTGGGTGCAGTTTCATACTTACTGGATGCTGAGCTGAAACCTGTGGTGATAGGACTCACAAACTGCTATTTTGCCATAAGATCCCACCCCGTGAGAGCTCTCAGACTGGATGCATAGGTGGAATAAGAGTTGATTAATTTATTTACCCAAGAGCATAGTGATTATAACACCTGAGGAGAGATATTGGTACTTCATGTTCTCTGGAACGGGTCCAAAATGAGAGTGAAAGTGTAAGGACAGACTGGTGAAGGAGATGATGTGGGTTTAGGTTCCCTCAAACAGAGAGAAAATTTGAAATTGGTTTTCCCTGATGCCAGATGAAAGTACAAACCTTAGGCTACTGAGTGAAAGGTGAGAAGTGGGGTGAGTCCTCTTGCTGCTCTTTGTGCAGACGTAATGCCTACCCTGCCCATGGGCTTTTCTTTCTCCCCTGCATTTCCCTACCTGTAAAAACTGTGCAGTGTAATGATATTCCAGCTCAGCCTCTGCTAGGCTCATCAGACCAAGATCTTTGGTAAAAAATCACTTTTTTGAAAAACCCTAATTGTAAGATTAAAGTGAAATAGCTTCCTCGTTCCAGAAACTATGTTGTAATTTTTCCATCCTTCTTGAATCCTACACAATGTTACCTTGCAATAGCGCTCTGTTTCACCTGCTGCATCCTAGCTAGGTGTTTCAAAATAGCCACATTGGGCTGGCTGGTGGCTCACCAGCACCATCAAGCCAGCTAAAACATCCTGCTCTTCTCCCTCTTCTTCCATGTTCACCTGATTAACTTCCTTCTTATAGCAGTTTTCTATTTCTGGGTGCATGGTCTTGTCTCATGCAATCAAAAAGAATTATAAATGGCAAATAAAAATCAGGAAACGATCTGTTTTCCCTGCTGCTCACAAGAGTTATTCAAAAATTCATTTGCCTTTGGGTAAAAAGATCCTGCTAAACCTCATCTAATATCTGAATTTGTAAAGCAACCTGAAACCAGGCAAGTGTTACTAATCTCTGGCAATATTTTTATCACTGTTTATGCTACAAAATTACTGCACACTAATTCGTCCCCACACACACTCCCTTCATATAACTCTATTTGTGCTATTTGCAAAAATCCTAGAGCACTGTATCATGTTCTTCTTCATTTTGGGTGTGCTACTTCATGAAGGGAGTTTTGCTACTAGTGGACACAGAGTGGCCACCTCTGTGCGTTCAGAGTTGCTTTGAGACTGATGGGATTACTCTAGATTGATTCGAACAACAGTATTTGGGGCCATTATTTTAGAAGTTCCAAACAGTGTCGCAAGTTACAAAAATCTGGTTGCTGTCTAGTGTTTTGGGGGTTTTTTTGTCTGGGCTCTTATACCCTTTTCTTACTGTGATAAGAAACTCCACTAGTGAGAGTAAAGACTTTGATCCCTGCTGGGCTGCTAGCTGAACATAAATACATAAGCAATATTGAAAGAAAAGAAACCATGAAAAGTGTAAATAAAGGGTGGTGGAAAAGCCCAGCTCACTCATTTTTTCTGCTCTATATCTGTGGCTACAGTTATTTCCCTGGGGATCAAGATAGTGAAGGAATGCAAGGTTCATAATTTCTCTTCTATCCAGGGAGACCACATGAGAATGAGATGAGCAGATGACCATCCCTGCAAGTCAGAAATAAGACCTGTGGTATTCAAAGGGGAGGAGGAAAGAAAAAACAGGAAGGAAAACAGAACAAATGGATTCCTTTAAAAGCTCTTTTACACAAAGGAGACACACTATTTTAAATTATGAGTTTTACTTAAATGTAGGTTACATTGTACCCAGTGAATGTACAAGAAGAGGAGGTACATAAGCTCTCCATTCTGCCTTGCATTATTCCTCTGAGATCCGAAATTAGATTTATAAATTACTTTCACTTTCTGGCTTCATAAACTCGGTGGTTTGGCACATATAGATGAAGGAGTTTTGCACATTTGCCCAAAACCTGTTGAGGAATATAAATCACCTGGACCTGTACAAGGGCATTCAGAGCTATGCAGGGGACATGGGTATTGCAAGGCTTGAACTGCTTGAACAGGTCTTGTGAAAGTGGGAGCTGCCTCCCCTTCTTCTGAAGAAGCAAGAAAATTTAGTCTTTCTTTTTAAGCCCGTAAGGAAGTAATTTTTATTGTTGTACCTCATCACATCCATTCTCCTCTAACCATTCTCCGCCAGAAAGCTGTCTACCAAAGAGTGAGACTGAGCTCGGATTCATTGGAGCAAAGAAATATCCTGAACCTAAAGAAAGGGAATGATACTGGACTTTCCATACCCGCTGTGAATGAAACACTTGCTAATAACACTTACATAAATACTAACCTGTCCTCATTCATCTACCTCCAAAGAAAATAGAAGGTATGACTTTGTTTTGTGAAGAATCTGATATGGTTTGTGCATGTATGTGTACGCGTGTGCACATGCATGACACTGAGAAATCCTACTGAATCCAGCCCCTCAGAGAGACTTACCATAAAAAATCCATTACTCAAAAGCATAGTGATCGTTGGTATCAGCATATGGAAGAAACATGATTCACAATACAGAAAATTTCAAAATTATTAGATTATAGATATCATACAACTGTGATCCTAGTGTCCACTCTGTGCTGTTCGTTATGGGCTGCCCTAGGCCTGATCTGCACTGGTTGGCCACATTGTGCACATTTGCCTCCATACTCCCCGCAGAGTCGTCTTGTCCCTTTCACAGGCTAGGGTCAAACAACGTTTCACCTGCTTCTGCACACACTTTCTCCTCCAGCACTTGGATTGGGGAGGAGGGTGAGATGCTGTATAATGAGGTCAGTGAGGATCACCAAGGAAGAGTCTTATCCTGGGAGAGTTGTTCACATGCATTCCAGGAGATGGAGTCTCCTTGTGCCAGGTCAGATCATCTGGACAGCAAGGAAGTTAGTGAGGAGAGATAGATCTTTGCTTCCAGCCACAGTGAATCCCGCTAACCCCTTAGATGTAATAACACTGGGTTTCTTGAGAGTGTATTTGGTATTGCAAAAGATTCAGCTGTTTGTGTCTGTTTCTATGCTGGCAGGAGCTAACTCCTGAGCTGTGCTGCTTCTTGAGCCGCTCTGGTTAAGCACAAAGGAGAGCTTCAGCTTCCCTGGGGTTTATACAGCCCCAAAGTCGTGTGTAATAAGTTCTCAGGATCTCAGCATCAGACTTTGCTGCCTAAATTGCACCAGAGTCCTAATCTAGATCATAAATTTGGTTTGACTTTGTCTTTAAAGGAACTCGCATGTCATAGTCTCTTACTTGACTTTTCATTACTGATGACTGGCAACTCTGACTCTGCATACATTTTCTATATGGGATGCAAAAGCTTTGAGTAAAACAACAAATCCTTTCCCTCCTCACCTGACTGCCTTTAAACCCATCTATTTTTATCACAGGTACCTTTTGTCTTCCCTCACCTATCTAAGCTGTGCAATGTATCTTCTCACTTTGTGTGTCCATCTCACCAGACACAAACTATGTTCCAGTCAAGGCATATATTAATCTCTGATTTCTTCTGGCTTCGTCCTTTCCTCTCCAGAGTTTGCCTTTTTTTTTTTTTTTTTGGGGGGGAGGGGATGGGACACGACACTTACAGTATCAAGGAGCCCCTCAAACATGTCAACCACCTGTATCCCTCAGAATCAGGAAGAGTTTTGATGCTCAAAGAGATTAATTGATCTGTTCAAAGTCCATAAGAAACGTCTGTGGTAGAAACAGTTGTCAGATCCCCTGCAAAGCTGAGCAGGCAGGGGCTTAAAGACAAAACCATCCTCTCTCACTGGGTATGAGATTTATCTTCCCTAAGAGCTCTTTATTCATTCACTCTCCCTTGTTCAGACTCCCAGATAATATTGTCTGGCAGAAATTCAGTATGTGCTATCCTACTGTCACTTGTAATTTTCTGGTTACAGCATAATCTACCCTAGTTCCACAGCTGCCCATTCTGTATTTTCTTAAATCTTCCCTTGAAACTGGCTGATGTTAGGGACAGACTATTGAACTATCTGTTGTGGTAGAGTATGAAAACTCTACCCCCTCTTTTAACAGCACAGCTACTTGTTGATGGCATCTCCAAGAGATTTGGATTCCTGTTCAATCCTAAATCCTGAACATTTGGCAACTGGACTGATCTAGTAAGCAGGATTTTGCAGTAGGGGTCTGGGTCTGACATTAGTTAGCAAATATTTTTGTTAACGACTTAGATGGTGACACGAGGAGTTCATATAGAAAGGTCTCCAAACTCCAAATGGCTTTGATAAATTAAAAAAAAAAAATGCCCTGGAATAAACAGGATGCAGTTTAATAGGGCAAGTAAAACACATGTAGACATAATCAGATGTGTGCTTAAAGGAGAAAAACTGTGAGCTGGACTGCAGGTCTGCAGAAAAAGACAGCGAATCCCAGCCAGAGCAAATGCAAACAGCAAAAAGTATGCTAGACACGTGAAGTAATTCTTTTGTTATTCTCCTTACCTTTGACGACTTATCTTAAGTATTGTGTCCTGTTTTGCATTCTGCATCTCAGGAAAAGTACGGTCTAACTGAAAAGAGTCTGTAGGAAATCAACCTGAATGCTCAGCAGCTGAGAGAACACAACCTATGCGGGAAAAATGAGCAGACCTGGGATGTTTCTTCTAGGCTGCCAGGGATCATAATTTCCAAGGTCCACCAAACTAGTCCTTCTTCCAACTCCTACTGTGTCACTCCCTGTAATTAACAACTGACTACACCATCTCCAGGCTTAAATGCTGACGCCAAGCCATGCCTCCCTGAATTCTGTGCCTTTATCCAAGTTACCTTGAAACCTTGCGTATCTTCTCTGAAAAGTATTTCAGAATGCTTGGAACATTAATTTAGCAGGAAAGAAGACTTTCATTTTACTCACACTAGAATGATGTTTATCAACCCTAAATTGTAATATTTCTTAGCAACATTTCAAGCTCCTTGCAGGAGTGAAACTTCTGGCATTTGTCCATCTCCAATCTTCCAAATGGCCTTCAGTAGTTTAATTAACAAATAATGACACAAGATAGCTTTCACCTATTTGCCCTCAGCACATTTTTTTTTATTTTTTGGAAATTTGATGGGATTAATTTTTGATTTCAAAACGTAATAAAGCCCAGGGACATGAGTATTAGCATAAGCTTATGGGGCCTAACATTTTATTACTCACACAAAGCTTTTTTGGATGAGACTTGTAAAAACAAAATCTGTTCTCTCATAAGCTAAAGGACTGGTAGCACATTGAGTGAGGCTGGAGATACCTGAGATATTGCTTCAATTTCTATAACCTTGGAAACACTTCCTCCCCTGCCCCCTATGGAAAAGCCTGATTAAAGAAAGAGACCTTGGCTAAGCTCAAAACAATCTCTGAAAACCTATAAATCTTTATTAAATTCTTTGCTAAAACTCAGCTGAGGAGGAAGGGAGACACACTTTGTTCTGGGTGTGTTTTTGCTGTGAAGTACTTGGGGGCCTATAATAAGCACAGAGGTTATCTGTTGCTAATGATTTGGAGGAAGGACTTTTCCACGTTACAGGATGATATTCCGGGCACTGTGCTACAGTAGTAGCATTATACTTCATCCACGACTTAGCTGAGGCCTGACATTTGATATGTATGTAAAACACCACTTACATATGGTGCTGTAGCTGATGGCTCCTGGGCTGCATTCAGCCCACAGGACACGTCCATCTGGCCTGCAGCCTTGGCACTGAGAAATTGCATCCATGTGGGAGCAGCGGTCGGGGCTGAAGAAAGCTGCTGGGTTGTTTTTGGAGGGCCAGACACTGAAGACCTTGGGGAACTGCTGCCACCTTCATTTGGCCTACGACTAGGGTCAAAACTAAAGTCCCCACCCGCTATTAAAAGGCAGGATCTAGCCTGTGTTTGATGATGGAGGAGATGGAGAAGTCGGCTCGGGAAGGGCTGCTCGGGCACTGTGGACCTCTCCCTCCCTCTAGTGGCTTGCCTACACATAGAAATTGTTGCAAATCTACTGCTGCCTCTGTGCTAAAGGACTTGACCCGGAGGTTCAAGTATTTCCAGGCTCAGTTTTGCATTTTTAAAGTATAGGTCTAGGGTTAAATACCTACTGTGCGTCTCACCACTACAAGAGGTCCTCGCAGTGTGGAGCTGAGCAACTTTGGCCCTCGAGGGACCTGGGATCTCCTGGGCAGCCTTAGTGTGAATCCCATACTAATACAGTGTGCCTTCTTAATCCTCCCTATTGACAAAACAGCATTAGAGACTGTTGAGGGTTAGAGGCTTTTGAGGTGCTTTTGGTTGTCGTGGCTGCTTTTATAGGATCGAGGGATCCGTGCCATAAATCCCTGCTGACACCTAACAGGATTGTTAAAAATACTACCAAAATCCATAAATCACACCATTTCTATGATATATTTATTATAGACACTAGGGTAGTTATGGTCTCAAGAGTTTCGGTCTTCACAAAAGAATCAAGTTAAAAATAATATTATAGAAATCCAGACAGAGGGAGAGGGCTTCTGATGTGAATGTTACGGGTTTGTTCAACTTCACAGCTTGGTTTATATGTTGCATCTGTCAAGGTATTTTCACCTGGCAAGTGAATTGCTCTTTCGGTTTTTGTTTTCAAGGTCAATGACTTCAAAACTGGGTTGGAAAATATTAGAGAAAGGAGAAAGTGCATGAAGACGGAAAAAAAAAATGAGATGGGAGAGATGGGGAAGGGTGGAAATGAGTAGAAATAACAGTTTCAAAAATACCCGTACAATCTGCATCTCCATTCCTTTTCAGCTGAGGGAGCATGGTGAGTGTGGGCACCTTGCAGAAGACAGCCAATACTCAAAGTCACTGTATGAATGATAGGGTGATACCACGAAAGGGCAGGCCTGTGCAAGACCTGCTCTTCCTGCTGTCGGGAAATGCTATATTCTTGAGGATGAAATTCTCCTGCAGCAGAAGTCAACAAGAGCTCGCCGTTGATTTTAGTGTACCAGAATTGCATCCTGCTGAGTTAGCCTCATGTTGGGCTGCACTGGTAGATACGTGTCCCCTCTCTTGACTCACGTGGCTGTGGGAAGAGGTCTGCCCTAGGGGTCCTTGGCTGGTCTCACGCCACCATCCAGCTGCAGCTGCGATGTTTTCTGAAGGCAAAACTGGAACCTGCCACCTCGTGCTCTACCAGCTTCTTTCCAACAGGAACTGGTTACTCATTACAAAGCAATATATATATAAAAATATGGCCACTGCTTTACAACGGTGACTGCAATGCTTCAGCTGAAATGTTAGTGTGCTGGGGAATGTGACAGATTCTGAGTCAGGCCCTTGAGACAAACACTAAAAGTACCACTTAAAAGTTATGTCCAACGCTAAATCTCTTTGAGCATAAACTGAAGCAATGAAGAAGTGTTGCATCAAAACACTACAAAGAAAACAAAGTGCTGCAGTGTTTCAAGTACAGGAGAGTAAAAGCAGGCAAACAGCTTGATTAAATCTGATAGACGCCATTACTTTTGTTCCAGCAGCAGAAAGCACAATTCAGATGCTGCTTTCATCTCTCTTTTACCTCCTTGTAAAGGTCCAAAAATAACCCCAGAGAGTGAGAAGCACAATGTGTTGCTTCCTCCTGTCAGGCTAGCTAGGCTGAATCACAAACCTACAGGACTGTCCTCCTTTTTGATGGAGAGTGATTCTATTAGCCCTGCAATACAGAAAGGAAATTAAGGCACACAAGAGGCCACATGGCTGGTCCAACATCACCAAGAAAGCCTGGGGTGAAGCTTGAAAGCAGATTCTTTTGTGTCCTGGGCTCATACCTTAGCCACTTTGCCCTCCCTCCAGCCTGAATGTATTGTAAATGCTACTGTTGATGCATTGCAAACATTTTTTCAGGAAGCAAATATTTGTTTGTTCTAACCAAAGTGTGAAATGTGCTCAGTGTTACCATGTATTAACTGGCAGTCATATGTGAATGTGAACCTAAGTTCTAATCCAGACAACTTCTTTGTCTCCCGAATTTTTGGAACACATTTGCCACTTCAAGTCAGATGAAAGAGTCGTAACTCTAATCTTCTGCTGCGTGCTGCAGCTGCTATTGGATAGTTGGAGAATATAAGAAACAGGTCAAATATAGACTGATCCTTTCCTGATTTATTCTCCCATTATTCAGCATGAGTGCTTAGTGATTTAAGAACTCCCTTGGTAAAATAAATTAAACACATACCATTTACATGATATCAAAAATTATATCAGGTCAATGTTTTTTGCAGTTGCATTATTTTAATGTACTAATTGGCTGGCAATAGATGTCTGATTATTTTCTGCATCTGTAAAATGTCATATAACATTAAAAAGCAATATCTGGTATTTATTGGAAACATTTCACAGTTAGTATTTGCATGCTGCTTTCATTTCAGTCTTCATTTCCCTTTGTAATCTAGAGTTTAAAGTTGAGTTTTTTTACTCTTCAATATAAATTCAAAAATTCAGAGTTCATCCTGAAGCCAAAATGTTCACAGAAATACCTTGGATCAAAAAGGCTGATGTTTCCTGTCATATTCAGACACCCAAATTGTTCACTGTTCAGTTTCTGGAAGCATTAAAGCCTTATATTTATCCATAGGTCAGGCAGCTGCAAATCTGAACTGTGCCCATGTTGAAATGTCTCTTTTTAAAGTAGGAGGCGATTTGGACTAATTTGTTCTTGGCCTCTTATGAGCTCAGACTATCACTTGAGTCCAATTATATGCTATGTCTTTGTGCTACTGACCTACAAACTACAGGGAGCTGAGCTGAGAGCATCCTGTCTGCTTCCCCAAAGGATTTTGGGGATAATGATTTTGAATGCTTAGTGTGACTTGAAGCCAATGATTACATCTTCAGTATTTTTGATTTATGAGCAACATTAGGCAGGAGCGGAGAGAGAATCCTGTTGTAAAGTTATTTTTGAGTATGCCAATTTTACACAGTGGAAGGAAATGACAGACTCAAGAATTGTTTGCAGTGATTAGGATCTGCATTACAAAGTATATGGTGTACACATCCAACATTTCCTATGCCGTTCCACATCACTTTTTTCCTGGGAGGTTAATTTTTCAGCTTATCTATATAGGATTTATTAATGGGGATTATTATGCTTTAATAATCAAAGGGTCAATATAAACCTTAACGTAAGTTTAAAAGATGTCAAAACAAGATGTCTTTTAACACAGAAACCTCTGTATCAAACATGGAACTGGGCAATAAGAAAAGAAAACATTGGCAAATTGTAAAAGATGTGCTCTGCTCAATGAAACATGCTTTGTATGGAGTCTTCTTGGCAGCTAGCCACGAGCTCCATGCCCATATACAGGAGAAGAAATTTCCATAGGTGGTATGATTGCAGCCTTGTCTTTGACTCACTTCTGGGAGGGCTTTGGGACAAACCTAGCTGCGATTTGTGTAGTCATTTCCCAAGGCAGGGAGGCTAGAATAGCAAACGGGAACAGTGCAGGTTACATATTTTTCGTGGATTTCAGCAGGCAGCATAGCCTGAGGGCAGGCAGGGAATGCACCTTGGCCTGTTATAATCGTCCCTTAGCAGAGTTTGTTGTAATCAATCATCTTCTCTCTGTTAAATCTCTCTCCTGGCAGTCTAGTCCCAGCAGCTTCCTAAAATCTGTTTTGGCAATTTTACAAATCCTGGAGGTATGCAAAGTCACACAGTTACCAATGTCAACCCTGAAGTGACTCAACACTTTGACTGTTTTTTAAAATTAAATAAAGTGTTTCCTCTTTGTGTTGCTCAACTTTCACATTTGATGTGGATGTCTGAAAAGGGAATGAAACATAAGCGATGCCAATATGGATTTCATCAATAAACTTATGAAAAAGTTGAGCTTCTGTTGGTTCAATAACTTATTTGAATATAATTGAAACAGTTTATCTTAGAATATTCCCTGCATGTGAAAAAAAAAAAGGGGGAAAGTGCTCCTCTTTGCTCTTCTTCAAAGTTAGTTAGTAAGGTGAAGTGTAGGTGATACAAAACAATCAATGCAGCAGCACCCCCACAGTTATTAATGGCAAATAAATATGGATTACAGATGTGCTGTTTCATTGCAAAATAAAGTGGGTGATTTATAAATTGTCAGTTCTAACTTTGAAATACCAGTCCTCACAGAGCATCTGAACTGGATTTATTTTGAAGGAATGATCTCGAGCAGAAGGTTTTACAGCTTGCTGTTGTTCTCCTTGAAAGCACTGAGACAAAACAGTGTATGCTATAAATCACATGCTGTATACCAAACATTGTTTACATGTTTTCAAGTGAGTTGCTAAACTAGTACAAAAGAGACAAAATTCCCATTGGTTCTTGATAGAGATACTTTAGGAATTATACTCTAGTTTCTCTTAGGGGAGTATATTCATAAATCAATTTGTGGTTTAATCCCTACAGAGAATGTGTTTCTTCTAAGAACCTTGTCTATGTCTTTGTGTTTGAAGACAAATGTAATAGATTTTACAAGACTGATCTTTTGATCAGATTAGTTTATTGGATTAGCCTTTTGTCATCACCAGGATTTATTTGTTTTCCATGATGTATTTATTTGGATAGTTTATCAAAGGTTTTTGCATGCTGCGTGATGGTCTCTTAAAAGATTAGAACTTCCAATTAGTTTTTTTGAAAGAAAATTTGCATACATAACAAACAGTTGGTTAAGGTTCACTGGGAGCCAAACTCTGTCGCGCCTCTTCTGCGAGGGCTGAAAGGGAGGAGTCAGTTCAAATTGCCAAGGAACAGCCCGCACCACCTGCGTGGGAAGGCTGACGTGAGTGGCAATCCCGAGGACACCCAGAGAGGTGGGTTAGAGCTGGCGGCTTCACCCGGGACGGCTCCTCTCCAAGGCGTGCAAGCTGACACTGCGGGCACGAGGGAGGCCAAAATCACTGATGAGGTTTGCACTGAGGCACCTTTAGCACTTCAGCTGACTGTAGTAATTATTTCTTAAATAACTTCGATTTCAGCTTCATGTGTACAGATTGTTTTTTTCTTTCATTCTGCCCGTACCTTGTGTAAACCTTTGTTTTCATAGTCAGCTTTGGATGTTGTGAATTAATACTTCCGTCTGCCTTTTACCTCAACCTGACTTGCGTTAAGGGCGATTTGAAGGTAACTAGTTTACATAAAGGCATTTTTCTTTGAAAGGGTGGCAAATGAGAAAAATAGGGAACTGACATAAGCAGCATGCTGTGTCCACTCTGCGGTTCGGCTGTGCCCCCGCAGATGTGCACAGACTGTTTAAGAGCTGGTATTTTAGGGGTTGTAAAGAGAAGCGCCTTCTGGTGACCAGCAATAACCAAGAGTGCAGTGAGTCCGTCAGTGTGCAGCGAGGAACTGGGAAGCTCCCAGAGACCCTCTCCGGGCTTGGAGGCAGATCTACCCATAATAAGTAATTTCCGCTGCTGCTCATGCAGCTATCTGTATGAAGAGAGCTGGCAATGAAAGCACTTAGCAGCCCTGCAAATCAGGATACCTAGTTAGGTGCTTAGCACAACAGGCACCGTCTGGCACATGCTCTGGAAAAATTTAGTACAAGATTCTGGCTGACTTTCTAGATTTATGTTGGCTTGCTGTAAAGAGCTTTAACTATTGCTCAATGATTTGGATGTTACCACAGTCTGACCGGGTGCACGTGGTAGCATCATGGCACCCATTGCTGTAAGTTCTTGATGTACGGTCTTCTTACACATCAATGGGTTATGCAAGCCATTACTGGTTGAACTATATGACTAAATAAAATAGTTGGCAGTGAAAATCAATATCCCACCAGCTTGTGAAAAATCTCATTTAGAAGCAAGAGTGGCTAACCATAAGAAAAAAGCATTACATTTACCTTTGTTTTCTATTTAAAAACAGATGCATTGATAGTGATGAGATAGAAAACGCCATGTTTTCTATCCCACCACTTCTTAGGTCAGTGAAAGAGTGTACCAAGCACTTGGTGTTTGTGAAACTAGAAGAGTACATTAAATATTTCCATTTTGGAAAGAAAAATATTTCTGTTGGTAATATTTCTAATTTATCCCCAATCATTTACAATCAGCTGTGAGATAGAGACCACATCTTCTGCCCCTAGCATCACTGCTTGGTTTGACATGCCATTTGGGCAACTTCAGGGCATCTGAACAAAAATTTACCCTTTGGTTTACAAAGAAACACTGGGTGCTGATGCCTGTACAGAGGTTAGTCTCTTGTTATTTCCAACAGCTGTTATAGGAAACTCTTCAGAAATGGAAGGAGGAGCATTTTAAAGCTAGACTTCTGTTTAAGTAGCAGTTTTGGGGCTTGCAGGTGGGTTTTCTTCTTTCCTTTTGCTTTGTTTACTGGAGAGGTACTTCAGAACCTAACTGTTGTAATTTATTAAGTCAATTAGAAAAGCTGCTAAACTGAGATGTTGGAAAGACAGTTATGGGGATTCTTAGAACCTCTCTTTAGTCTAAATCAGGTTAAAAGCAAACACAGAAAAAACAATTCATACCCGTTTCAACTGAGGTTATTCTTGATCAGATCTGTGTCGCTGGTACAACTGATAAAGTTGTAGTTTAATAGATTTTGACACCAGAAAAGACTGCTTTGGTCAAGTATTCTGATTTCTTACACAGGAATTATATAATGTTACCCCACAGTTCCTGTATTAGGATTCTGCTTCTTGACTGGTCCAGAGCATGTATTTTTAAATTGTAATTTTAAGACCTGAAATGATGGAGAATTAAGTTGCTACAGTTACATTAGCATCTATACCAGATGAAATGTGCAGTTAAAATAAAGATCCTCACACTGAAAAGGTCCATAAAACCAGAATGTGTTACCTATGCATATAATGAACTGAGTTCATAGTCCAAGTAATCTCATTGAAATCATTGTGATCTCATGGGGCAAAATAGGACAGTTCAGAAGGAATAAAAACATCAGTGTCTAGCCCACTGTGAATCATGAACCTGTTTATATTCATACTTAAATATAGTCTCTTGCTGTAAGTACATCTTCATAGTCTCAGAGAAAATAAAATACAAGTAGTGAGGAAAGCAGAAAACTCTTCAGGCAGACTCTGAGCACCAGCATGCTTATGCTGTTACTTGTATACAGGGTATGGGAGAAACTAGCATGTGCTCAGAAATGTTTCAGGAAAACATTTCTTGACAGAACAGCTTTCTAGGAGAAAAAATCCCAAACTTCAAATGTTAAAATATTCCTTCTGTTACTTTCCTAAGACAAATATGCATTTTTACTATGTTTAGGTATAAATTGATTACAATAAATATACTAAATTAAATTATTTGAAGCTATTCTAACAACACGGATTATTTTTCTTTTGTTTTTCCTTACTGTTGTTGGGAGGCAAGTATATTCATTCGTATGATAGAGTTGCTATGTTCATCTTTGAATCAGAGAATTAAAAATATCTCAAAATGTAAGAGGCTGACCATGTGGGATTTAGCCATATAAACCTTCATCTTTCAGAAGAATTGTTTCTTCTGTTATCAGCACCCATTAAGAGGACTTGTATCTATTCTTTCTCCAATCTAATTGTTGTTTTGTCAGAAAATTTTCTCCAAATAGTCAGCAGGTAGCTTTTCCTTTCGGTTAGAAAGCTAGGAAAATATAAAGCAGAAATCAAGCAAACAATCAGAAGTTGACAGAATTTTTACAAGTAAGAAAAATAGATGCATTGATTAACTCTTTTGCTAACCGCCCCATTAGTTAACTTCAATTTGAAACTAAAAGGGGAGGAAAATGTAAATAAAAGGGAAAAAAGATTTATAAACACTTTGTTTCCCCTAAAAGATGCATCTCTTTCAAATCTTTCACATGCCATGTTTGAAGCAGGTTGCAAGCATCACATCATGTTAAGCTTGCCTCACTCTAATGCAACATGAAAGATACAGCCTGAAGTAATGCATTACAACGTGACTTGTCACATGTGGGAAATTTTAAAAGAAAGCAATTTGCTGATAAAAACAACACAATTAAACAATGGCTGGTTTGAATAAAAATGCAATATTTTCATGATGCGTCTCAGTTTGGGGTTATGAGGGGCACTTTGGTCTGAGAAAAGGATTAGTTTCTTGTCTGCTGGGAAATGACTAAGGTAGGTAAAGAAGCAGTCTCCATAGCAGCTGTCTTCTGCAAAGGCAGTGATTTGAGGTGGCCAGTGCACATGAACAAATATTTCCACCACTGCAGTGGTCAAAATGGTCTACTGGGAAAACAGTGCTTGGAGGGTGTAAGTATACATCTAAGTATATACCATAGACCTCTGCCGCTTCTGGTCATTAGGTACCTTGAGGCTCTTTATTTAAGAGTCCCAGTGTCCTGCTGTAATCCCAGTTTAGGAAGACATGTTGGAGACTTCCCACAGCAACTTTGGTTGTCTGCAGTTACTTTCCTTGCTTGCTGCTCTTGTCTTGCCCTTTCCAGTTCCTTCCCTGTGGACCACAGCAGTGCACAAGACTTGGGGATCCTCACAAAACCACATGCACCATCAGCTGCGCATGGGGTGTGCCAGGCTCCCTTTAACAAGGTTTCACTCCTTGCTCATTCTGGTACTTTTCAAAAATCCCCTTCTTCAAAGGAAGATGCTACTTGGTTCCCAGTTGTGAAACCCAGTAGGTCTTGCCAGGCTAAGGCTGGGCACAGAGACAAAGCGTTAGTGACCACAGGAGTTTAGGCTTGTTTAAGCAAAGCTTTACCTATTGCTCTTCCTGATGGCACCAGCTGGTTGCTCCAGCCCATGCTGCTGTCACTTGCACCTAGAGCAAACAAAGAAGGCATGGAGTAAGCCTGAGTGGGGTGTGTAGCAGCACAAATGCCATGTGGTTAGCAGAGGAGGTTGAGATAACTCGGTACAAGGGAAACACGAGCTGTATGAGAGGAGAAGAAAGGGCAAAGGCAAAGGGACTGCATGGGAAGGGGAGCAGAAGCAGTGTTTACGGTAGGAAAAGGGATAGGGAGGGCAAGAGTTTGAGCGGCAAGAACGAACAACAAGGGGCAAAATCCTATTTTCTTTCCCAGGTGATGATAAAATGATTCACAGCATGGTATTGCTGAGAGCCTCAGCAGATAGAGCAAGACTCTCTTTGTGCAAGGGGAGAGGGTCCCAGGTCACCTCTCTGAGGTGGCAGGGCCTCGTGGCCAGATAGCGTGCAGTTAGTAGTCACACGCACTCACAGTAGTAAGTTCAGTAAGGCTGTATCAAGCTGTGAGCATAGGAAAAGAGAGTGCATTACTGTCTGCAACTGGCTGTGGAGGAGTGCCCATGGTCAAAGTGCAGCAATGAACAGAAAGAGGCCTTAGGAGTTCCTGGTCTTCAACAGCTGTCTTCAACAACTGCTTTTCAACAACCTGTATTTACAATCTGGTTTTGCTCACATTTGTGGCTGCAGTCACTGCCAAAGGTTCCAGAGCAGGAAGATGCTGCCGTGCTGTGCCACCTCAATGAAGTGACTGTGCTGTCCGTCACATACTTGAGAGTGAGGTTCCCACACACAGCTGCAGAATACTAGAAAGCTGTTTAAACCAGAAGAGATTTCTCTTCCTCATTCTGAATTTAAGAAATCACGGTGGAAAATTAAAGCATATATTTTCAGCAAGTGAAACCAGTGTCTATTTGTACAAAACCCACTAAACTGTCACACATCTAGAAAACCCTAACATGATTGACGGTGTACTTAAGTGAAGCCAAGCTGGGAATAGAAAGGGCTAGACTTCAAGGATGATTTAGCAAGCAGCAGAAAGACATTTGCATACGTAGTGTCTGAAACAGGAGCACGAAAGTGAAAGACAAGGATCAGCAAGTCCAGCCATGGTCATTGGCAGGCATGTCACAACATTTGGTCTCTGCTCTTTACAGCTCATGAAACATTTCTGTGCTCCCAGTTACCAACTAATGGGCTACAGTGAGAAAGCAAATGCCACAAGTATGTCAGAGGAAGAGAGCAGGAGACAGACAAAAAATTATTATTAGTCTCATGCCCTGCAAAGGTAGTTCAAACTTGCAGTTGTTCTTAAGGCACATTTTTCACTGCTTTCACTGGACATTGAGATCCTTGGCTCTGAGCCTCGGTCCTCTCCCTTTCTTTGTGCTTGTATGAGAAAAGGAGAGAGAATCAGCTATCATTTCAATGCTAAAAACCTTGGGATGGCAGCGAGAGAGACGCATGTGTGTATTTGTCTCCACGGGTTATGTCCTCAGTTCTTTATATTCATGGGGATAGCCAGGGGTTAGAAGGAGTCTATATGTGGTTGTGTTCCAGTAACACATTATTTTATTCCTAAAAAAATATAGTCTGTTGATAAAATTCATCTCTTATGTAAAACTGCGTCACTTTAATGATGGATTGTCAGAGATGAATTTTGGTCTACTCATTTAAATTAGATCCAAGTGACTAGAAAACCCCATGAGCAGTTTTAAATAAAAAATAAGAACTGGTAAATAAAAACATCTGGTAGATGATTAAGTTCCACATATTGAGCTTTTATTAGGAGTAGCTGATGTAATTTTAAGGGAGAGCTTGCATGTAAGCAGTGTTCATTTACATATGGTGTCTGACCAAGAGTGGTAAAGAAATGCAGGCAGGCAGCAAAGCCACTGTGGGACTTCTTTAATAGCGGGCTTGAAATGTGCTGCTTCTTCATCTATTCCGCTTCTTTTGACTGTGGTCTGATTGCAATTTTCAGGAAAAAACCCCACTAAATTCTGCCCCCCGTCCTTTTATACTTAGTGTCTTCAAACTAGACATCTATATTTTAGTTATGTAAATGGGCTCTTAGGGAGAGGAGAGGGAAAATTTCAGGCCATCCGGTTTTCATCAGAAGATCCCTGGGAAGATTTGGACACCTCTGACCTGCCACATGCTGAAGGCACTTCATCTGTGGTATGTGTCAGCTTGAGAAGTAAACTTGTTCCCGATAGAAGTGACTATAAGTATGACAGCTTGCACATAAGAGGTAGTCTCCCAAAGAAAACACTACCAAGAACAGTTTTCCTCTATCAAAAGCCAAAAAAAAAATAAAATAAAGACATTTCCAGCCAAACAGCAAACTCAGCAGGAGACCTGAGAGAACCTTTGTTATTCCTTTAATGTGAAGACAGGCCCTGGACTACACCCAAAGGTGTAGTAAACTGCCAGTGCTCAGTATGTCTATGTTAATTTATACACCCTTACCTTAAAAGACACTCTTGACATTCCTAATTATGGAAATCATATAGCTGTACAAATATGACTTGCTTTACTAATGTTGTGCACACCATTGTAAAGCGAGAGGCATTAACCCTGGTGAAATGTAAGGGAGCCGAGGATGCGGGTCTCTGCGGGGTGAGCTGGTTGTGCACCTCTTCTGTTGGTGAAAGCCAGTGAAGGGCTTTGTCTGCCTGTGCTGCGGGTCCACGAGAGTGAGGGAAGTTCAAGGCAGCAGCAACACAAGGATTTCTGCCACCGCAGAGCTCCAGAAATGTGTGCCGGCAAGGACTGATGCCCCATGTGCCTTCCCTTCCCCTCCTTCCCTAAGAGAAGGGCAGGAGGGATAAGAATGTGCTGTGGTTGCCTCTCCTGAGCTGTGGTCACACTGCAGCACATCAAGGATGCTCAGGCTTTCATGGACCTAAAGAGTACTAGTGATGCCACTGCTGAAGCCAAGAAGATGCAGGCAACTATGTGGACTATACAAAAGCTGCGCCAAGCATCAGTCCTGCCTGCACAAGGAACCTTCTTTGGAAACTTTTGAGGGAGAGATATCTTGCTTTTACCAAAAACGGATGCAATTTCATTTCAGTAGGGCAATCTAAGCCAGGGAAAAAGAAATATTTGATATAATTTTCCTTCATTGTCTTTGTCTAGCAGTGCTGTCCCAAACTGGCAGCTTTGCTTTTGCATTGCACTTTCTCAAATGCGAAGCCTGAAAGGCTTTTTGCTGTGTATGTTCTTGATTATTTTTATTTTTAGGCTTCTATCCTCCAAAGTCTTATTTAAGCCAATAGTGACATTAATTATAACAGGACCCCTTTACTTGCATGAGTAAGAACTACTCAAAGCTTTATCAGATTGTGTCCAAGATCCAAAACAGAGAAGAATTCATAAGCCAAGATTCTGTGGACTTTAACGCTTTCCTCACTTTTAAGTCACTAAATCACACCATAAATAAAATAGACTAACAGGATAATTAAACAGCCTGAATGTAGCAAGGGGGAATATTTCAATAACAAATATTGCTACCCATATACCTCAACAGAATGTGCTAAAGTAAACAAAATGATAGCATAATTATAGTCGTTCCAGTTATGTTAATTAGGCTATATATACGCTTCATTGATAAGCAACTGTGGTGCAAAGAAATGCTGTAAGCCTGATATTTCCTCGGTTAGCAGCTTTGTTGTGCATATGCTGCTGTTATGATCTTGGTTACATTAATGCAGAGAAAAAAAAAACAAAACAAAACCCAACCAATTCTGAAAATAACAGTAATAATAATGGTATGCGTCATGGCAGGCATAGTGCAAGGTTCAAGCTGAAGAGCCCAGTGTGATGTTTCTCTCACGCTGCATTCAGATTCCCGGAGAAGATTGCCAGCAAGACTTCCCAAGGCAGCATCCCAATAAACTCAAATACACAGCAAACATCACGGCTAGTTGTGCTCCACAGAGGGAGCCCTTTACACCTGTGTTTTGCTGACTCCGTAGCTATAATTTCTTGACACTCTGCAAGGTGTTGTTTTGGATTGCAGCTGCTCAGAATTTAACATCACGTCTTTTTTTACAGAAGTATCACCTTTTTTTTGTGTGGGGTTTTTTTTTTTTGGAAGTGTAATATTTCATAAAAAATATTGTTGATTTCTTAAAATGTTGCCTTTTGTGGGGAAAAAAAATCTTTTAATGGAAAGAAATATGGCTTTGCTCATTTTTTATGATTGTTTATGGAGAACTTAAATTGAGAAAAAATTAATTTCAAAATTTTCAGAAACCCAAAGGAGAAGAAAACACTGCATAAAACAAAATTAAAAAATAGGCTCAACAATTTTGACAAAATATTTTATAGCAGAAAAATGACTTCTTTTTTAAAACAAACAAAAAATATTTTTAAGAAGTTACCTCTTTAAATACCCTAGAATCTCTACCTGTTTGAATCTTAAACATGACTTATGACACTTTAAGTCATTATATCTCTTTTTGTATTTTTTAAAAATTGATTCATTATTGACAATTTTGAATTCTTCTGACTGTTGAAAAAAACCATCTTGGGGTATTTTTAATGGTTTCCCTGGGTTATTAAGCTTTTGCTGCTACTTGTTTCACACATGTAACCTGGGCACTTCTCTACTGCTCAGTACAATAATTTCTGAGCGTGTCGCTGGGGTGTGCCATGGAGATACTCCTGCCTGCTCAGAGCTGGCCTCAGTGTCCCTCCTGCAGTGCCACTCTGCACTCTGCAGACACATCTTTAGTGGAGAATCAGCCCCAAAATTGTAGGTGAAGAGACAGTCCAGCGCAGGATCACGTTAGAATATAGGCACTTCAATGAGGTTGGAGAAGTCAAAATACCAAACTCTTCCATTTTGAGTTGCAGTTTGTTCAAAGCAGGTTATATTTTTACCTACATTGGGCAGTTACTCCCCCGTCTCCATTCTGCTGGTAAGAGTCACGACCTCTGTGTCTTGGCTTCTGGATTGCTTTGGAGAGGATACTGCTGCTTGCCTCATTTCTAGCCTCGCTTACCTCCAGCATTCAAAAAACACATCTCAAACTTTAAAAAATTTATGGGACTGGTTAAAAAATTCAATAATGTACATATAATAATAATTATTCAGGGTCCATTTTTATTTTCTTCAGCTGTTGATGTGGCTATTACATTTCAACCTAATTGATGTTTCTTCATGGAATAACACTACCCAAGTAAACGTCCTGGCTCTCTCAGCTCTGAGATCGAGCTGCAGACTCAGTGCTGTACAGCAAAGTTTGTGGGACAGGAAAGAAACATGGTAAAACATCCCCGAAAGCAGATACTTAAAGCAACATTCAGAAACATTTGTCTTATGTTGCAAGCATTAAGTAAAAATAATTACAAGCCCAAAAGAAAACATAATATTTGTAAAACTTTTTTCCCCACCCCTGAAGATTTACACTATTTTTAATGGTTTAGAATATTCAAAAATTAAAGGTTTTTTTTCTAAGTACTCAATCTGAAATATTATATACCAATCACATCAAATCCCTGTATGTCAGTGTCTTTCACTTTAAAAAGTAGTTTAGAAAATTCCAGATCTAAACAATAACTCCAGAAATAATGAAAGATCTCCAAATTCTACATATAAAGAGTTTCAGTCCTGCAAGATACTCTGCATTGCCTCAGATTTGCTGAATACAAAGAACAACTTTCAAGAGGCACCAGTAATTCCTTTCCCTGACTGCACGCCTGGAAATTTGAATCATAATTAAATGTGCATGTGGTATTTTTCACAATATGTTGTGTTTGTGGTTTTAATTATCATCATAAGCAGCACAGTTAATCTGTAGTTCAACATGTGAAAACGTTTATGTAGTTTTACATGATGGTTTGGTAACACATACAAACATTTAGGTTTAAAGGAACGATGAAGGTTGGGCCCTCATCGCTTTATGAACCCTTACGTCAACCATCTGGAGACCCTTCCCAGCTCTTTCGCCACCTGCGACTGGGCCACCCAAGCTCTTTCTCCTTCTGACCTCACCTCTTCTAGCCGGCAAGAGAAAGAAATCCTCCTCTGCCCAAAGCACAGAGGAGAAGCAAAGGTGCTCTCAGAAAGGAGAGTTTGGATGGTGCTGAACCCACAAGAGATCAACGTATAGCAATAAGAAGTAATTCTGAAATGACAGTGTTCTTCATCAATAGATGAAGGCTGGAGGTGGGTTTTACCTGGCACATGAACAGCACCTTGCTGGCAGTGGATGTTCCTCTTCTCACACGCCGATTCCAGCGCATGCATGATGCCTGGCTGAGGGGCAGAAAAAATGTGGCAGGGAAGGATGCAGCAGGCTGGGGAGGACACGGAGCATAGGCACTTCTTCACCAAGCTGACAGCCATGTTGTTGCACTGTGCTGCCAAGCACAGGCCAACCTGGCCACCAGCCCCTGGGAATGCCCATGTGCCACAAGCCATGTTCTTAACCTCCATCCAAGGGATGCTGGGTACTGTCAGAGTGCCTGCACATTTGAAAACACCCATTATTACTTTATGAAGGGAACATACTAAATAAACAAATAGAAACTAGAATCTCCTGAGTGATGGTGCTGCAGCAAAGAGTATACTGTCAGCAGGCTCCACACCCAGGAGAGACGGGGCTCCTATGGCTCCAAGAGCAAGGCTGGGAGACTCTGCCACATTCATGCTCATGCCACTGAGACTGCCCCACGGACTAACCTGTAGGACCAGATCTTTCTTCCCTCTTCACCCGTCTTTTCAAGGAGGTAAACCCAACTGCTCATCCTGAACCCAAGCAGTCCGTTCCCTGTCTGATGGGGTGGAAGTCAATGACCCTCCTCAGAACTGCCCACAGACCAGCTACCAGAAACAATAATACAGTACAAATCTTCATAAAGCTTGACAGGGAGTTCAGCGAAGCTGCTGTCCTCTGAGCTTCTTTTGTTGGACGTTTGCAGGGAAAAACATTGGTACTGACATTTACCTTTTTTCTCAAACACCTTTTTATTGCTGAAGACAGACATGGTAGAACTTCATATGGCCTTGAGTTATTTGTGCTGCAGTGGCCTTCTAGATAAGCTGATTATAAACTGCAGGGAAAAAAATGTTACAGGAAAGAGCAATAAGAAGTAATACAACTACAGAAAACAATTAGTGGAGTGTTAGTTTTCTCCTTTAGCAAGGAGTTGTAAGAAGTTTTGAAACCATCAGCTACCTATGCATCGGTAGCCCAACTTTAGTAAAAATAGTTTAAAGGTAATGAAGTGTATTTTTTGACCACAAAACAGAGGCTTGAGGAAGTCCTTGCACTTCCTTCTTAAAATCCTTCAGTGTAATCCATGGGAGTAGTACCTTGTGTGTGATGTAACCAGCAGTAACCTATGCCACACCAATTTGACTTAAAAAGCAACCCCAGAATCTAGGACACCAAAAGGCCACCTTCTATTTTATCACAAAGGCATTACTGAATTGCTTAGTATCTCCATGTCCATTCCAGCACCTCTCAGATCACATGTGATCCTTTAAAAAAAGGTTGTTCCCATTTAAAGGAGTTCTCCTAAAGTGCTATTCATGCACACCCAGCAAAACCAAACCACTTCCTTCAGCATCACAAGCCCAACCAACAGCACTGGTGTGATGAGGGAGGCAACATAAATCTTAATGTTCATAGAAATCTGCAGAGCAAACCAAGAGGGCACAGTTTAAATGGCTGTGAAGAAGACTGTGTGTACGTATCAACCCAACATCAGTCTTCAGCGTGCTAAACCAGGAACATATTCACACAAACCCAGACCATATAACAACACATCGAGTTCATTCTGCTTCCAGATAAATCATATAGTATTTCAAGAACTGTCTCTCATAACATTTTAGCAGCACTCCTTGATGAAAATGCAATAAATAAATAAGGAGTGCACTACTACTGTGCATGTGTGTGTGTGTGTGTGCACATGCTCAAAACAACTACATTTTAGTTCCAGGAGAAGATTTGACTTTCCTTATGTGTCCCTCCTTATTCCTTCGTGGTTGATACGGACATATCCATGCTATTTCTCAGTACAGTTTATTCTAAACTCCTCTTTCATTGCAGCCAACAGGTTATTTATTGAGTTCACTGTAACAACAATGATATTCTTATTACAAGTCTCTTTAAGGTGCTCCTGCATACACCTTTTTGCTGTCATTTTTTGTTAATAGATAGATAAATGAAGTCGTAATCCAGCAGAGATTAATGTTATTATTACCACAAAAGATGTCCCTTTCATTCAGCAGTTTCACTTGGACTAGGACAAGCAATACAGGGAAACTAATGAGAGTGGCACAATGCAAAGACTCTGACAAAAAACCCATGGGGAATTTTCTGGGATATTGTAAAGCTCCTAGATGCTCACAGTCATCTGCCAGCAGTTATCGCCCCGCAGCAGAGATGGCAGAAGGGAATGTGTGCCAATGAACGCCCCCAAGCACCACCCTCAGCCATAGTGCAAAGTCACCTTTGCTGGGCATTTCAGTGTGTCAACTGCGGGGACTGGTAGCCCCAAAGCATGAGCACGTGCTCCCTCCCACCGTAGCACAGCGGTTCTGATAGAGAAAAACCAGCACGAGGGAACAGGGGGAATTTTAAAATCAGCACAGCAGCCTCCTGCTCATGTGGACCTCCACACATCCATCGGTGCACCCAGGGGATGGGGGCAATGGCTGGAGGAATATAGACTCAGCAGAGGGGCAGGTAAAGACAATTACCTTCTAGGCTTTCCAGAAAGATGCATCAGAAAACCTTTACAGTAATCCATGGAGACTTTTGCTAGAAAGTCTGTGACTTTATTTTCTTAGGGATCAGCTCTGGATCCCCAAAATTATGTGGCTCTGAGGAAGACTGCAATGAATATGTATAGAGCTGAGAGAATTATTCACACCCTTATGTGGCTGGCAAATACCCAACCATTCTGGTCATCCCTTTCAAATGATTACAAGTGGAGGATGTTTCACCTGTTTAATTTATGGCAACAGTTCCTGGGATATGCACAGATCTGGCTGCAGTGTTGTGTCTGCTGGATATGCCGTCATCAGGGATCTCACATTATTTCTTCCTTAACACATTCTATGGTGGATAATTGCTTGCAATATAATTGTATTTTATAAAGAAGTTCCCACAAGGTAGAGTTGCCCAGCCACTGGAGGTGCTGAAGGAGAGACAACAAGAGGATGTAGCTCTGTCTGTCATCCGGACACTTTGAAAACAAATTCCACATTGCTGTAAATGTGTTGGGGAACAACAAAGTAACTAATTCATGTTGAGTCATTTCTTTTTGTCTCTTTAGGAGAGAAGGCAAAGTATTTTCTTGTTTATTGAGCCAAGCTAAACAAAACTAGGCCAATTATAGCAACACCATCTTGTGGTCCCCAGTTAATATGCCCTGGCCTAGGGCAGCCATTTGTTGTCAACTTACATTTGTATCACTAAAAAGTTACAATACTATTTAAGTGGTGTTCTTTCCAAATTGTTAGATTTCAGGTTTAGTTCAAAATGAGACTATCTGTATTAAGGCTGTGTAAACTCAGGAGTCATTTTCCAAAGATGAAGAACCTTGTTTTCGGTCGGAAATCAAATGTTCTTTGTCTTCTGAGAATGATTTTGATTCGAGTTATTGCCTGCTGTGCAACTATTACAGAGAATTTTGCTATTAGTGACAAAGAGAAATTAAAGGACATTGATGCTATGAGAAGATAGAGGTTGAGAACAGACGTCAAACTCCTGAATGGACTGACAAAAACCTGGATGTCCTTTAGTTTTAAGCAGAAATGGGGACAAAACTTATTCAGTACCATTCTAGCTAAATGGTCTTGGCTGTGTGAAGGGCTGTTGAATATACTTTTTCCCTTGCAAGTACTTGCAGTATTATTGATGTTCAATTAACATAGTTTTTACCAGCCACTTTCAGATAGATTTAAATTTCAGAGCACAAACAAATCCTTAAAAAAAATAAACTTCCAACTGCATGCTGCAGAAAAAACAGAAAAATGTTGCTGCTGTCAAAGCTCATGTAAGAATTGTTCATGGGCAAGCTTACAAGGAGTACACCATCTCTTGAAACAACCTGAAACAGATGCTGAACTACTTGAGGCTTAGTTCCTTGAGGCATTTTTTGTACTGTAAAGTAGCACAACCAGATGTCGTTACCTGGAAGGCCTTCAGCATCCATTGTACTTAACATATTGTGAAGATGACCAAACATTATTCAGAGCTGAAGACTAAATGCAGCAGAAAATGTGATTCACCATTAGTTCAGCATGGTCTTCTCTGCAGAATCACTAATATTTGGAGGCTGACCTTTAATACACGTGTCACTGATATAGCTGAAAACTAGAGCATGGCTCCATAATGCAGCAGAAAGGAAAATATTGGAGCAGAAGACCTCACCAAAGTGCTGGAGAGCTGCTAGCTCCAAGGTTATTTCTCCTGCACTGATCCTGTAGTGTCATTGTCCAATAACATTTTCATTCCCCTCTAGCAAAAGGATGCAAGATCCTCCAGAATGTTGGAAGTACACTACATCTACATATGTTTCTTTCGATGGTACATGTTGGGTTTTTCTGTTGTGGTTCCCAATAATTGTCTTGAAATAGGCTCTTTTAACCCCATTCCCATTTTGCAGAATTTTGTCCTGCTTATTTTTGTCCTCTGCGTCCTACAGCTCCATTCCCTTATTCATCACGCTTTTGTCCTGTTCCTCTTATCTTCAAGGGACTTTTCTTCCCTCCTCTCTCCCAGCACTGCTGCTCTTCACATCAAAGCAAAGAATCCACTGCAACATCTGCTCCTCTTCACATACTAGACTTGATCCTAACATCTCCATCCTTTACACCTTTTCTTCCCTAATTTTCACACCCTCATTCCTAACCTAACCCCTTCTCTCTTCCAACTTCATTTCCCCATGTTACTGATTCTCACAGAGGTCTGGACGTCTTTGCCTGAACCTATGTTTTCAGTGTTTCTATTACCAAGAGACCTCTTTTACATCTGTCACTCTGTGGATTAAGCAAGAATCTAGCAGGAGATCAAAAGGGTGTGAGATTCTATTATAACACCTCTTGTTGTGGGTCAAACACTTCAGGTTAAAATAGTAGCTGATAGTGAGTGCAGTGGTTTTTTTTCCCTGTCCACATGGCAACTGATTCCAGCCGTGGCCACAGTGCAAGACTGTCTTTCACTCAGCTTTCCTGTATATTTCCATCTCTTCCCTCACCTCTAGAATCCTGAAATAGTTGACTTCTCTTGGATATTGCTGCCACTGATTTGCCAGCTAACACCTCCATATCCCTCTCTCCACTATCTGTCCTTACTACAGAATTCAATCATGTATTCAACCATGATCCAGTCTCTTTCACTGTCAACCACCAATATCCTATAACTTGGCGTTTAGGTGAATGTTAGTTTCTCAGCATCAGTAAGCTGAACTCATCCTCTCTGTTCCTTGCTTTTCCTTCCACTATATGGTTTTGGGTTTCTCCATTTTTTGCTCTCCCTCATTTACCTCTTTTTCCACTAATGGACAGCACTGCCAATGTCAGACCTGATCTATCTCTGAATTTAGTGCCTCCAGTCTTGCATGGCTTTGACAAAACATTTCTGGCAGAAGTCTAGTGATCCCACTAACTTTTTCCAGCATCAATTTATTCTCTACTTCTTGGCTTGTCTTCCCACCTAAACCATGCTCCACCTTCAAGATAACCAAATTCCAGACCTCTCATCCCAGCAAACTTTTCAGCATTCCTTATTCATTCATCAAACCATCCATTCTTCTGACTCCTACTTCTCCCTGTCTCTGTAAGAACCTGTCAAATTCCTCCAAGAGAAAAAGCCAGAAGACATGACTCTTACATCCCACCTTGCCTTTCAAAGTTGACTTCAATATGCACTGAAATAAAGCTAGTTTAGGCGTGTGTGGGTTGTTTTTTTTAATGAAAAAGTGAAGTATAAATAACTGTAGTGGCTCAAATTGTAGTAATGTTCAAGTACAGTTACTGAAAACACTTACTTGTGATCTACATTAAGCCTGCAATAATGTTATGGAATTTAATGAAAATTCTTAAATATCATAGTTTCTACAAATTTTTGCAGCAATGGGGCCACCCAACACTGACAACTGAAAACAGAAAATAACCAGACTGTAATTAGCTTTGGGATCTGTTGCTTTGGGGCCCACTCTGAAAAGGTCTAACAACACATTGTGAGTGCCAATGGTTTGCCAAGATCTAGCCCTTAATGTTACATTAAGGGGGTTTATTTGCATTTAATTTTCCATATTTCATTTTCTATTCTGACTGGGGTTGTGGCATATTTGTTTGTTTGGAGAATAAAATAAATTACCTTAGAACGATGTTATTTACACAGTTCAATTACTTTTGAAATTCATTATTTGTTTAAAGGGATGAGGACAGACAGAGCTATTTTCTTCTTTTCTTAGTTCTGATTTTTGCTAGATAGAAGCAGCTTTTCCTTTATCTTTCAAGACTGAGCTTAAATGGTACCACCCCAGTGAATTCCCCTGAGTTTGCTGAAACTTCACAACAGCAAGGTTTCTTTCATGGACCAAACTTCAGAGTTCAAAGAAACAGCAGAAAAGTGAGTTTTCCTGTGAAAAATTGTCCTCCTGGAATTTTATCTATCTCAAACCCAATTTTCAGTTTAAGTAGTAGTGTATCATGCAAGTATGTTTCATAGTACAAATCACTCTCTTGAAAAGGATTCCAAAAGCAGCTCTAGATTCTCTACAATCATCTTCATACAAATCAGAAAAAAGCGGAAGGGGCACAAAAGAAAGACTCAGTGTTCTAAAATGTTAGTCAAGAAAACAGATGTGCCATTTATCTGTCTCCTTACTAATTGAAAGTTCAGAGGTTAGCTGTATTTATACACCATCTATTCAAATTGATTTTATTTTAATTTAAAAAAATGGAAAAATGTTCATTCTTTCTAAGCCAATCTCCTTTGGAGAGTTTGTCAGACTTTCCAAGAGGCATCTGTTATGCAAAACCCAAGCACGAGTCAAGATTGCAGGGCCTCAGAGGAAGCCCACTGACAACAGAAAACACTGAGTTATCTATGGTAAGGACCCCTAGGAGTTTTTGTTTGTCACAACAGAGGCTTGTACTATAACCTCTTTCCCACACAAAACAGTAGAGTATGTGGCTTTGTACCTCCTGCACATTGCAGCAAGTCTGCATTGGCCCCTTCCTGAAAACTTATTTTTTCCAAACCGTATAAAAAAACACTCCCAAATTGAATCCACGCTGAAGGCTCAGAACCAAGATTCAGTAATATGTACAGCAGAAAAATACAAACAGCAGAAATCTGGGTTAACATTAGAGGAGCACACACCACCTCTAACTGCAGCGATGCTTTAATAAATGACACTTCTAAAATACAGCAATGGAATTCTACCAGTGTTATTAGTAAGCTGTCTCCTGTACTGAAGGAATGAACAAGGACAATATTGTTACTTATAATTCAGAGCTAGCTTGTATGAAAAAGACATGTGGCATCAGGAAAATGTAATTAATTTGGTGGTGTAAGCCTTCATAAATTATCAAGTATTCCCAATAGCAGTTCTGCAAAACTTACAGAGAACATGAGCTGCCTTTAAATTACTTAGTTTGCTTGCTACCAGAATTCTTTTAAGGTGGTTAGATGCGGACACAGTATTAAGAATGCTCGAACTATTGCAATGGCTGACATACTGAGCCACCTTTAATTAAGACCATAATGTTCCTTTGGGCCATACATAAGACAGTAATCTGTGTCCAGAGGCTGTCACTCTCTTCTCTAATGGACTACAGCACACAAAAATTAATTATAGGGGAAAGGTTGCTGCTCCAACTGGGACTGGAGTCTCAAGATCCGAAGGCAAATGTTTTGCTGCTGATCGAAATGAGCAGCTCCTTTTGCAACAGCTAGTACTGTTTCTGTCACATAGCACTTAACCCTCACTTTCAGCATTAAAATCAGCAAATTTGTTGCCTGAGGGGAAATTTTTACATTTTTATTTATTCATTCATTTGTTCATTATGATGCTGTCATGTAAGCATCCGAGCACAATTTTGCCTGTCAAAAACAGAGAAAAATCTTGATTTGAAGAATTTAAAGGAAAACATTGGATCAGAGCTCCCAGCCAGAAGATTCTTCTAGGTCTATGTCAATAGAAACAGACTACAACTAAACAAAGATTTCAAAACATTTTTCACTGTTATTTGTTTAAATTTTTAAACAAATTAACTTAGAAAGTGATATGGCTTTTTGTGTTTGCTTTCGGCAAATATTCAACGGTAAATAATATTACAGGCAGGGTTACCTGCAGACACAGCAGATTTTAACCAAACATTATACAACATTAGTTAAAACAGAATTTCAACTCATGGATAGTACTGTCTATTGCCTGAGAATGTTAACTTTTTGGATTTCTGAACCAGAGCAAACAATGCTCTAGGAAACAGAAAGAGAAACAGTCCCCGACGAAGATACCTGCGTGGTAAATTCCAGTTACTGAACGTTTATCAAAGAATCCTCTTGTGTTGTGAGCTTACCACATAGATTTCATAACTCACCATCAAACTCACAGAAATAATCTGCTGGGTCAAACCGTATCTGCACAATGTTGACGCTGTGTGTTTGTTCCTGCCTACAAGAGGAAAGAGGGAGAGGTGAATGTGTGTTATTGCAAATATTTAAGCTGAAATAAAGGTTTAAGGAGGGAGAAGAAAAAGACATAATCTGAGTAGCAAGCTTGAAGATGAATTGCTGACTAAAAGGAGGAGACAGCAGTGATGGTCTTGACACACGATGGCCCATGTGATCTTTTAACAGATGATCATCAAAATTCAGAGCTGCATTGCCAGAATGTATCTGCAGGCCCCCTCCTCCAGCCTGAGGATACAAGCAGCTCCCGTGAACCCCAGGGGAAATCTTTCAAGCAGCAGCGTTCCCTATTTCAGTAACACCTGAGATGATTAAATGAACAATGAAACTCAGCTGTAAATGTGCAGTAAGGTTACAGTCTGCAATCTGAATAGTATTAGGAGGAATGAAATAAAAATGGAATCAATGCTCATAAGGATAATGTAAATCAGATGCAAATAAGCTTCCATTTTATTTGTCTTTTCTTTGTTTCTTTCTAATAGTGGCATAGTTAATTGATCAGACGCTCAACACTTATTTTAAAACTCAATGCCTCTGTTATTCCAGGAGATTTCCTGGGGGATAGGGGCATAGCAAGTTCCCATTCCTATGAATAAAATGAACCCATGTCTTTGCCTGTGAATAACTTCAAAATGCAAGCCAGAGTCAAATGTATGAATATGAAATGACAAAAATACTATTCTTATGACAAAAAAAAATAAATCACAGAAGTGGGCATTTGTCTATCAGAGCCTTCGTCATGAAAGCAGTGCTGGTGTGGGCAGCATTGTAGCACACTCTAATGCTGTGTTTTTGTAAAATCTCTTTGCCCGTTATTTCCACCTCACACAAACATGTGTCATCTACCATGTATCCTCATTTTCTTTGGCCAAAATGCCTGAAATAGGTATCCTAATCATTACCTTTTAAAGAACAATCTAAACATGCTATGCTAGCAACATTCGTCCCTAGGATCTTAAGGGTGCAGGTTTCAGGTTTGGTTCTGCCATCAAACTGTTGTACTGATTTGATCAAATTCCTCAGTGTCAATAAACCAGCTTCCTAGTCTCCTATATAGAAATATTACACAATTCAGTCTTTCCTGAGCTGCAGTATAATTTACCTCTCTAACACAAGCCCAATCCTTATAAAAGCTACCTATTCATCAACCTACCTATTTAGTCTGTAACCCTGCAGGAAACAGCTAATAAAAAAAGTCAAAGCTCGAAAGACCTACAGAATTTCCTAACGTCTCTGTAGCATCATGTAAGTACCTCACTCTTACTAAAAAGATTTTGAAGCCAGCAGTGACTTTTCAGTCTGCTCCAGGCCAGCCTGACACAAGCCACTGCCACAGTTGCCAGAAGCAGACTTGAAATTTTTAATGAGTTTGTGTCTTGTTATTCTTCCCACTACATGAGAAGCAATCTTTCTCATAGTTCCTTAATTTCCAAAATTAACCTCTCCTTTGATTGACCATAAAGCAGTATGCAATAACTGAAGAAACCAGCACTCAGCAAAACTGTTGTACATTTCTGTTCTCATCTTCAGTGCCTGAGTATCTAACAAGACTACATAGCCAGTCCTTCAAGTCTGTCGTGGCTCCTGACTGGGGATATAGGCAAACATGACTGTGCAGCAAACATTGCACCTTTGTCTCAAAAACTCACTTTTCATTCCCAGTATTAAAACTTTATTGGTAAGATGTAATCTGTTCTAGGACAGACACAAAATCAGGCTCAAAGGCAACATGGTGGTTTTTGCATTCAGCTGGCTTGAACTGTTTAAGGCCAACAAAAGTGTTTTAAGAATGCCCTGAAAACCTCTCATGGAGTTTGTCAGATCAGTATCAATAACCAGCAGGAAAGATGTTTGGACTGAGACAATTGGAAGCAAATCTGTTATGATACTGCTTTAGTCTTTGAAGCAAAGTGTACAGCCAAGCTGGAAGCCAGGAGAGAGAACAGGAACTTCAAAGAAGTTCAAAGGAACTTCTCTTTCCTTTCACTACCACTCTTTGCTCAGCAGAAGTTCATACACTTTTAGCTATGTGTTTCTGCCAGAATAATCTGTTCTGATACCTTGAAATGGCATCATCATATGCAGAACCAGTCACTGTCAACTATATACACAATTAAGTACCGAAACAAATCAAAAATCTCAGACGAGCGATAAGATCTATCAGTCTGCACTCTTCATGGCTTCTTAGTAGGCTGAGTAAAAAAAAATACTCCCAGACTTCTACATATCACATCTTTTGGGATTTGTATCTTTGTCTGTTAGCTGATCCTCTCAGATTCCCAGTCCTGAGATCTTCCTCCAGACTTTTTCACTTTTATTGAATTAATTCAGACAAACAGCAAGGACAAAAGGCCCCTTTCAAAACTCAAGAGGTTGCTGTGAGATGTAATACAGGCGGAGAGTCTGGGCTGCTCTAGATAGTAAAGTTAGAGTGGAAGGAGGATCTACCACCCATTATCACTAACATCCTATTTCTTTGTCATTATCTCTTAATTATCTTGTCTTGTTTATTTAAACAACAAGGCAATTAAGAGACATTGTCAATGGAACAGAACCCTGGCACGGGCGAATGGTCTGTGCTGTGAGATAAATGCCAAGATATTTAACAGGCAGCAGCATAACACAAGAGTGTTTATTTCTAAAGCACTGGGCAGTGATTGCTGGAAAATATGTACTATTGCTACTGCAAGATGCCTTACAGTCCTCGTCATAGTCATTAATTGTCTACTGCTGGGAAGTCCCTTGGTATTTCCTCCAGATGTGACTGTACCTCATGAATATACCTGAAATGTTGTGCTGGAATTTGGCATTACCAAAAGGACACTGTAAATACTGAATGCCACAAACCAGAAAGAACTTGGAGAATAACAACTGGAATTAGCAATGGACTTATGGGAAGTAGCCAAGTATAATTTCAGTAGGAGATTACTTAGGGGACAGGCGGGATGTAGTAAAGGCACTGTCCTATCTCATCAGACCAACAATCCATCTAATCCAGTGACTGTTCTCTGACAGCACCCTACAGCATATTGTTCAAGGTGCATAATAACTTCACACCAGACAACGACAGAACAATGTGTCTGTAGAAGTTTCTGCCTAAGATCTAGAACTGGTGATGTTTTCCATCCTGAAGCAGGAAGAATGATTTGTCATTTTGTTGTTTATTCTAATGCAATCATGTTAACCACATGCACAGCTCATTGTCTTTTGAATACATTTCATTTGTCTGGCATTGACTCAAATAAGACTGGAAATTTGCACCTACTAGCTATGAAAAGAGAACCAACCAGTTTTGGTAAGCATGGATTGGTTATGGGAGAGGAACTGGATTGTTATGGGAGACGAGCTGGTAGGAGTGAATCAACTTTGAATGGGCTGGTGGGAAGGAAGGACGTAGGTTTGAAGTTTGAGGGACTTTGGGAAAGAAGCAGTTGGGAGCCGGTGGGACAAGCATCCCACACTGAGCATTTTGGACACACACACTGAAGACTACTTTCCACCCTTGCACCACCCCCACTGTCTGCTCTGTTGATGGAAATGTGGTCCTATTAGGAAAAGGTTTTCTGTAGTCTTGTGGCATAATGAGTATTATGGCAAAGATTGACCAGACTGGCCTGGAAATAGCATTTTTAGTTGTTCATAAGGGTAGAAAGCTCATGTTTTGGGATTATCTTCATTTCTGTATACCCACTGTTATACAACAGAAATAATAGTAGACTACTGTGTGGGCTAGTGTTTAAAAAAATTAATGTATTTATTTACTTATTGATATTTTAGAGTACTTGCTTACTCCTTGTTGCTCTCCGGGGCAAAGGGTCCACCTCTGGCAGAAACACTGTCCTTAGGATTCCAGTTGTGAGCAAAGAAAATGCAACTGCAGGAATGGTGTCCACTGTGGGGTGGAAGCAGAGGACAAGAAATGGGGTGGAGGGATGGAAGGAACTGGGAGCTACCAACTGAGAGGCATAGTTTGTTCTTTAATACTGTTTTGATATTCTACCTGTAGTTGTATATTTTCTTTTTTTCATCACCTTTTCTCAGTGATTCCAAACACTGGAGAAATACTGGTGTTTATGTTGCATAGATTATTATGACAAACACCACCACCACTTCTTCTTCCTGCTCTGTCGGATGAGCGAGCTCAATTGCTTGATTATCTAAAGATCATGTCCGACTCCAATTATCATTACTTATTAAATCAAGTTTGACACAGAAAAATAATTAAATGTTTAAATCAAGGCATTCTACTTTGTCACACACTTGGGTCTGCTGGCAAGTCTATGGAACAGTTGTTAATATTGAAAATGAGATGAAAGATGTTCTAAATTTATCTCCCCAGCATTTCCATTCAGCATAATAACGGGTGTTTGACAGTAACACATTGTTTTTGAGCCAGTGAGAATTATTTCTGAAATGAAATAAGCACACACCTTCAAACATAGTCTCACAGAAACCTGGAATCATTCAGGGTGGAATAGATAAATGTTCATTCACCTGGGAGCTGTATTTTGGCTGCCTTATGGCTCAAATAAAAATGAACAATTTTCAAATGAATATAAAAATCATACTTAAAAGACTTCAAATGGAAAGTATATATGTATTTTCCAGCATCCATATATAAATTAATATGTACCATCTGGGTTACATCTGGTGATATTAAAGTGTTGTCTCATGAGCAGAATAGGTGTGAGAACCATGAAGCAAAGCTGAGCGGTTCTGGCACTTAAACTGCAAAGGAGACAACGCTTATATGTAGCCCCAAAAGTACACTGCCCTTGTCCCTTCATTGCTGCTGCTCTTAAATCCCTGTTTTCCTTCTTTTTTCCCATATTATTGCCTATAAAATTTCATACTTTTTTTTCTGAGAACTACTTACAGCATCTCCATGATCCAGGCTGCCATTTCCTCTAGGTCCTGGGTTCAGCTTTTGCAGCAAGTCTTCAGTCAGTGCAGTAGTCACGCTGTAAGTGAAACCCATGGGTCTCGCATTTTCCCTGGTGCTCCCACAACAAAACTCATCCTCTTCTCACTATTCTCTAAAAATTCTGCTCAGAAAAGCATTCACCTTTGGTTGCTCTGGTTGTCTTCAGTCTCAGTAAATCTTCCCAGTGGCTTACCTTTCTGTATTCCATCCTTTTTCATGATTTTGCAGACAGTTACCCATCTGGACGTCTTTTCACCCTCACCTTCCTCTCATTCCTTAAATTATCCATCTCTCCCGAACTATATGTGTAGCTGTTTCCTTTCTTTCCCTGGTCTTTCTTGACCCGTTAATCATGTGGGCTCCTAGGGATCCCAGTGAGCATTTGTTTGGCAGTTACGGTTGTCTCCTAAAGCACCCCTGCAGAACAACTCTTCAGAGCTGCCAAGAGCTAATCTTTGACGTGTAGTCCTGGATTCAGGTACTTGATGCTGACGTTGTCAGAGGATTTTCTTTTCATCGCTTGCTTTCCTTCCCACCACAACCAAGTGACTGTTATTAATGATTTTCATTGTCCTCTAAATTTGGAGTCTAAGTCCTGTAGTAGCAATGATGCATTTTTAACCATGCAAGAGAAATTGGAATAATCGACTCCACTAGCACACTTAGTATTAACAAGAGGAAGGTGTTGCATTTAAGGCCTTCGACACAGTCTCCCACAGCATTCTGCTAAAGAAGCTGGCAGCCCATGGCTTAGACAGGTGTACTCTTTGCTGCATTAAAAACTGGCTGGACGGCCAAGCCCAGAGAGTTGTGGTGAATGGCATTAAATCCAGTTGGCAGCAGGTCTCAAGCGGTGCTCCTCAGGGCTCAGTTTTGGGGCCAGCCTTGTTGAATATCTTTATTAACGATCTGGATGAGGGGATTGAGTGCATCCTCAGTTAAGTTTGCAGATGACACCAAGTTAAGTGGGAGTGTTGATCTGCTTGAGGGTAGGAAGGCTCTGCAGAGAGATCTGGACAGACTGGATCGATGGGCTGAAGCCAACTGCATGAGGTTTAACAAGGCCAAGTGCCGGGTCCTGCACTTTGGTCACAACAACCCCAGGCAATGCTACAGGCTTGGGGAGGAGTGGCTGGAAAGCTGCCCAACAGAAAAGGTTCTGGGGTGTCCTGGCGGACAGCCAGCTAAACATGAGCCAGCAGTGTGCCCAGGTAGCCAAGAAGGCCAATGGCATCTTGGCCTGTATCAAGAATAGTGTGGCCAGCAGGAGTAGGGAAGTGATGGTGCCCCTGTACTCAGCGCTGGTGAGGCCGCAGCTTGAGTACTGTGTTCAGTTTTGGGTGCCACAGTATAGGAGGGACATTGAGGTGCTGGAACACATCCAGAGAAGGGCAACAAAGCTGGTGAGGGGTCTGGAGATTATGTCTTATGAGGAGCGGCTGAAGGAATTGGGATTGTTTTGTCTGGAGAAGAGAAGGTTGAGGGGAGACCTTATTGCTCTCTACAACTACCTGAAAGGAGATTGTAGTGAGATGTACTTCTCCCAGGTAACTAGCGATAGGACAAGAGGAAACGGGTTCAAGTTGCGCCAGGGGAGGTTTAGACTGCGCATTAGGAAAAAGTTTTTCTCTGAAAGAGTTATCAAACATTGGAACAGGCTGTCCAGGGGGGTGGTTGTGTCAACACCTCTAGATGTGTTTAAAAGTCGTGTAGATGTGGTGCTTGGAGACATGGTTTAGTGGCAGATCTGGTAGAGTAGGGTCAATGGTTGAACCAGGTGATCTTAAAGGTCTTTTCCAACCTAAATAATTCTATGATTCTATAAATGGTAGTGCATGGTAGCCCATTGCGTCCTCTCCTTTTTTCTTCAAAATGGAAAACTTTCACTTCATGAACTAATGTCTGAAAATAAGTGTCCTCTTTGCAATGTGTGCAGACTGACAACTTCTACACATAGAGCAACATCACGCCAAAGTTGTCTGGCACCTCATTATGCCAAGTCATCTCCAGGTACTTTACAAAAGTCTATACTAAGAATTCAGCACATAGTCCATAATTCCAAACTAAGGACTGAAGACAAAACAAAACAAATTTTTATTATTGATTTTAAGAGTGATCTGCATATGACCTAGGATAAGACTAAGAGATCAGCACTGTCTGCAGCATAGAAAGTGCAAGATGGAAACCTGGAAAGATGAAAGGACTAACTCACATCATGTTGTAGACCTCAAATCCTGAGGTCTGGTGGGCTGTACCACCTCTCAGAAGTCAGTTCTACAGTTGAAAGAGAAAAATTTTCATCATCCTTACACATAACTATTTTTTGTTTTCAGATACAGTCAGGTGATGTGTTAATTGGATAACAATGATCTTCCCACGAAGCAAGGGAGTGTATTAGATGGCCTTTCCTGCTCTCTTTCAGCCTTATTTTCTTTGCTTCTGTGGGCTATACAATCATACTGTGAGTATGGCCTTTTGCCCTGTGCTACAGACAAAACCATCCAGTTCAGGAACACCCACCCACATTTCAAAGAAAGTTTTGCTTAGAGCTTTATGCAGAAATCAAACCTCAGACACTCTATATTGAACACAGTGCAGGAGCAGATGCCAGACTTCTGATTTACCGCACATGAAAATCAAGTACTACAGGATTAAGGCATTATGTGAGCGAGGAAGAACAGCACACCATTATTCATCTGAGTAGATTAGTCTCTTTGTGCATGTAAACAAAAAGTACATCTGTTCCTCTGCCTTTTTATATAGGGTATGTTCATCAGTAGGATCTGCTCTCACCCACAGATCTGCAGGTTCCACGTGCAACAACTTCAACATGAAAAAAAATGTGGATAGAAATGTGGATAGAAAGCCTCTTTTAAATCTGACTCACGAGACACTAAGTTACGTACAAGTCTGGTATGTGTTTTTCTCTTACCAATGCATGAAACATGGTGTCAGGCCCTGTGCTTTTCCAATGTGCTGATGTTTGGGAGACCCTCTTTGCTTATGACTTTCTTTAGGTCCTTTCCTGGGGGTAACACTTTACTTGGAGAGGGGAACTGGTTTTTTTTTTAACAAAACAAGATATTATTCCTTTTTATTTACTTGATTAAGTAAATGAACAACCACATTTTAAACTTCAGATGCAGATTTTCAGACTGCCATCAATTGCCTTGAATTATGTCAAAAGCAGGTATCTCTGAAGGTTTCTCTGCAAAAGGCATTATACAAACAAGATACAGTGACAGCCCAAATGGTTTCGCAGCACATCTAAATGAATAGGATAGAAGGAAGGACATTTTCTCTCCATTTTACATGCAAGAAACTGAGACTTACGGCTAGGCGAAGAGGCTCACCACTGTTACGGACCAAGGACTGGCCCCAATGCTTTTGCTATGGTTCTCACCCTGGAGGTGGCACCTTCTTTTCACACAAGACAAGTTGGCCCAAATTTGGGCTCATTGCAGCAGGAGAGGGATGAAATGAAAGGTGTCTCTTTCACTTGGATGAACTATGGTACAGGTGGAAGGGTTACAATATTTTTTTATTTTTTATTTTACTTTTAAATGAAGCGTTAAAAAATCTGCCAGGCAGAATATTTTTTCAGCTTTCTTTCCTAACCCTAGAGTGGCTGTAAAACCTCAGCAGTTAAAAATGTTTTCTCTGGCTCCAAGTCTAATGCATCCATAAAAATTACATTTTAAATAAAGAAAACATGGTTTGTTCCAACTCCAGAGTGGCTCTAAGACGTTACATATTTTCCAAAAATGCATTTAATTCTCTATTTAAAAAATCCTTCAATACACCATGACTGAACGATTTGTTGAAAACTCTGTATGTGTTCTAATCTCTAATTTATCAACCTTAAACCAGCATTTTGGGATCTGGTAAAAGAAAAGCCTTAGATTAAAAACCTGTCGTTTTTCCCCTTCAAGACTACATTTAGTTCACGGCCTCTCTGGGGGTGTCTGGGGCTGAATTTTGTGTTCTGTGAAAAGCAGAGCTCCCTTTGTTTTTAAGTCAAGTCCAGATACTTTTCAGACAACCTGAAGAGGTTTGAGACCTCAGTACTAAGAGAAATGTCACTGATCACTTCTGCCTCTTTGGCTGAAGCTGTGGTTGTCCCTCTCTGAGCAGAAGAGCCCCACGAGATGTGTGGGTCCTTCAGAAAGGATTCATCCTGGGAAATGCACTGTGTGATTTCCACCATCTCTTCCAAGCTCCGTTATGGGCTCCCTCTTCGATCTTGAGCAAGTCACTTAACAATTTTCATTTCATTTCCTTCTTTGCAGAATGGGAAAACTCATTTTTACTGCCCTTAAGGCATATTGTGCCGAGAGATCAATTCACATCCTTTCAGCAGACAGCAGTTTGCAAATGCCTGCTTTAATGCAGCAGTTCTGGGAGTGGGGACGGGGCAGGAGAGTGGATGCTCAGAGTGTCCATGAGGACAGGGTGAAGCTGGCATGGCTCAAGACCTCCAGAGCAGTGTGCAGAGGCTGTGCCTTCTCTCACTGCTGGTCCCTGAGCTTTACTGTGTTCCACTGGAGGCAGGGGACAAAGATGAAGTTAAGAGTTAGAGAGGAAGAACTCCCCTTCAAGGATGGATATAACTGTATAAAGCTGTTTCTGCTTTCTCCTCCATTCCTAACTGTTCTAAAAGATCTCTGCCACCTGTGTGCCTCCAAGACTTCTTCCCTGAAAGCCTACATACAGTCTGGCTTATTTTTCCCTTGTTCCCTCACCTTGTTCTTGCCAAGATGCTCTACTGTAAAATTCTTCTGCAACCCACCACAGGCAGCTTGGGTCTTGACTATCACTCAGAATTACGTATGATCAACTAACTGTCATCCCACTCCCATTCCTTGGATCAAATCCATACTGACCAGTGCAGGCTCTGGTATATATCAGGTCCATGTGGTGTTCTGAAACATAAATGTGGGGAGGGAGCAATGTGAAGAGCTGCAAAAAAGAGTAAAATTGTTAGATCTCTTTAGGTTCACCCAGCCCCTTCCCACTGAAGCTGATTGGGAATATTTTACCTCCCTGGAGTGCAAATTCATGCATTTCCAACTACCTTCCCAACTCCTGCTGTTGCCATAAGTTAATGGGAGCTGTGGGATAAGAGCTGTTGCCTCATTACAGGCGACTCTCTCACCAGCTCCCATGAGCTCAGAGCACGGCAAAACTGCTCCCAGGGAGCCTCTGCCTCTCACAGGAGCAAGGTACCGGGCACACAGGGCCAGCCATGCCCTGCCTTCACAGGCAGACTTGTGCCCACCGCTTGCAGAGCTCAGCCAATGCCCTGCTTCTCACTGGAGCTCCTGGTGACTCCTGGAGATGACCTACATTTGTCTGCAAAACCTCTTAATAAGCCTTTTGAAATATTGAAAGTAAAAAAGTTGCCAGCAAGACCAAGTGGACTATAGTGATCTACACTTGAAATACAGTGAAAGGTATATGTCATCCTCCTTTCTTTTTTATATAAAATTATTTTAATTTGATGCCTAGAAGAGCCTGCTGTCCTCTTCTAAGATTCTCAGTTCTGCATAGTATGAAGCAATATAAACATGGTTAAGCAGAATCTGTTTATGTTGGAAGTCTAAGGGAATAAAAAATATTTTCACAGGTCTACTAAAAAAATGCCATGGTCAGCTCTATCTCAGGCTAAAGAGCATTGATGTCAGGAATGGCTATAAAAGCCACAGTCTCTCTGTAGCAGAGAGGAACTGGAATAATTCTTCTTTTTTCCACAAAGGACTGCCATATTCTTCCTAAAATAATGCACATTTTTTTTATTCATATCCAAATAATTTTGGCTAGATGCTTATGGAGTCTGCTAGTCAAAGACCAGAGAGACAGCCCCCGATTACCCCAATATGGTTTTGTTGTATTCCTGGTTCCTGCTTCTTAGCCAGAAGCAGCACATCATCACCCCTTGCTCGAGGTGACAGTGAGAGCGGGAGGAACAAAAGACGAGGGTGGATTCACATGGACATACCATATTGTGAACTGTGTACTGGGGAACCTGCATTTACGGCTTCACCTGACTGCTTGCCTGTGACATCCCAGCAATCCCCCCGCTGCCGTGGGGCAGGGGATCTGTGATGTGAACACAACCAACGGCAGTACCAAATGTTGCCACTGAGAATTAATTGTCTTTTGTTACTTTTGTTTTAATTAATTGTTTTTCAGGGACATCTGGCTTCCCTGCCTGAAGTAGGAGAAAGGGTGGACTGCCAACAAGGTAGGAAAATGCTGTTCTTCAGCATGTTTTGTCTCCAAACATTGTTATTGCTTGCTGCCGTGGCCCCGCTCTTTCGCATGGTTGATCCACACTGCCTCATGTTCCCTTCCAAACACCTCCATGCACAATCTCCTCCCATGTTCCTCGCATTTACACTGAACTGTGGGCTGCAGAGTCCACCTGAGGCTTTTCCCTGGCTTTTGTGATCTCTGCTAAGCTCTCTTCTCATCTAAGAAGATCTCACTGCAGCACACAGGAAGGACAGGCACCAACCCAGGCAGAGTGACTTTTGTCACTATTTCCTGCATTAGCACGCAGGATCAATGTCTCTCTAGGAGAACTGGGACCTTATTTTCACTAAATGGCCTGTAAAAGCATTTCCGTTAGAGATGGTTTGGTATATTATAACTAAGTGGACGGAACAGAGTAAGCGTTTATTTACCCAGGAAAGTTTGGATCAGATGGAACATCTGGTTTTCATTGAAATCTTCAATTTTACATAAAAAAAAAAAAAAAGTCCAGCTGGGATAATAGAGACTCAAGGAAGGCAGGTGGCTGACATGTGATTGCAAGTGAGTTGAAACAGGATCAAAACATGAGCATCCTCTGAAGTCTTAGTTCAGTTCATGCCTGGAGAGCATTTTAGGGTCCAATTTGCAGGCCTGAATAAGTAAAAAGATTGCTTATAAGTGCTGAGTGCACAAAGAATTATGTTGCTTCTCTGAAATGTTTTTGTTTTCTTTCCTTTCATTATGAATCTTATTATCATGTGGGTCAGTCTAACCATTGCACAAGACTGAAAAAATGCATGAGCCGACATATTTAGCAGTGGGTAACACTACCACACTTAGCTTTCTAGGAGCCGCAACACAGCCGTGCCGGATAGACCAACTGCTTCTTGTTCAGAGGCACAGGCACAGGATATCCGACTTCGCTGTCGGTGCTAGGAAAGGGTTTTGAGAGGAATGAATAATGCTAGGACTCGTGCCTGGCTGAAAGATTTGTTCTGGAACAAGTCATGATGTACGGCATCTGCTGCTGCAGCCTCAGGAAAAAACGGCGACAGAAAGAGTAACTTTTTCTCAGTCTGTTGGCGCTTACCACTGTCACCAGTGATGTGGGTCATCTTGCGGTCCCTAGGATCCCAGGAGAACAAAGCCCTTTCATTTCTAACAAGGTTAGACCTCCTTTGCAATGTGGGAGACGTGCCCTGCATGATACAGCAATTTGTCCTGGCTATCACATTTGCTCCGGAAAATATTTCTTGAGGAAACAGAGGTGCTGCCACGAGAAAAAAGGTTGGGAGTGGCTCAGACACCAGGAGGTGCTTTGAAACAGTGTTTTGTACTTTCTGTGTGGTAGTCTTATGTCTTGGCACTGTGCTTATGTGAGAAAGAATATGAAGAAGTGCCCTGTTTGTATATGGGCATACGTGCCAGTTTTGCTGGCTATGTTGGGCTGCTAGCCTGGGAGCTGAAATGGCCTGGCCCTGACACTGTGGGTCAGGACCAAGTAGTACCAATCCGTGACCATCAAACTGATGCTTAAGTTAATATTTTTCAAATCAGCTAAGGATTCAATGAAAGAGTCAAAGAAAGAACTTAGGCCCCTTGATCCTCAGTCCCCGCTCTAATAAAGGAGTGATTAACATTACAGTTTATTATTACTTTCAATTTCAAGTCCCATATGAAGCTAGGGGAGCTGCAGTACTAGTCAGAATCCTATTTTCTGCCTGTCAGTTAAGCAAATGAAGTCCCAAGACAGTCTGACTCACCTTCATATATAAAAGAAAATTCTTTATTCCAACACACACCCGTGTCTTTCTTAAAACGTGTCTTTATTCTGAAAAATCATTGTAAAAAAATTGCATCCTTTCACTCAATTGATCTATTCCCTGTCTTTATTTTTATGCAATGTATTTAGTACTAAAATAAATTCTTGTAACATTTTTTTTTCTTTCACTTCTTAGTGTTCACAAAGGTATGAGAGAAAGTCATTTTCCGTTCTGGCTCATGTATCACCAAAAGATTTGTTAAATGCTTTCCAATTCCAGGACCAACTGCCTCCTCAAATATTCCTTTGCAAACTCAGAGGACAATTTATTTGCAAAGGTTTAATTGTGAGCAGAATTTGATGTAATGAAGTTTTAATGGCAAAGCTGTATGAGCCAGAAAATGCACAGCTTGACTTTCAGATCCCAAGCTGAGTCTGCAAGTGGAGACGCTTCTAAACTGAGAAAAATGTCATTCAAGTCACTCAGGCACAATAAATGTGAATCTCTCACCACCCTTTTTATAGTCAAGAACATGATCATATGAACACTAATGAAGAACTAAGATGTTGATGGCTACTTCTGCATAACCAGGATAGTGGTTAACGACAAGACTCAAAGAAGTATTGTGTAAAATATGTCAAGCTCAATACACACAAATGGCCAAATATGTTTTCTTCAGAGCAGAAGAACTTTGGTGCACCAAAAGTGTCTCATCTTTCCAACTCCACCAGTTTGTCTAAAGAAAAATGTCTGCTTAGAACTCTTATCTTCCCTCAGACTGTCATGGCTGCAGCATTTCCATTCCTTTGCTCAAGGACTCATCTGGAGACGCAAGTTCTAATAAAGTCTCAGTGAGTGATGGCCATAAAAATCCTTTATTTGGGGTGAAGAACAGTGAATTGTGCCACCAAACAGGAGTTCAAGACTGGGTAGCTGTTCTAGGTGACAATAATATGTACAGCAACGTTGCTAGGAGAAAATGGCAAAACAAAGGATTTCTGCCAGACAAGAGTGGCCAACAACCTTCCCAATTCCTCCTTCACTTTACAGGTGTGTTATGAAGATCATTTTCATTGGAAATATGTTTTAAAGTCTATTCACTCACCTTCCCTGTCTCGAGTTCTTACTCCAGGCAAAACCAGCCTAAATACAACAGCTGACACTATCATTGTTTACAAAGGCAAGAATCTTGAGTCTCTTGGCCTCTTGGAATGTTTCCAGGCAAAGCCAAGCTGGTTAAATAATCATCTGAAGAGTGTTGGAGATGGGAGGTGAGAAGGTGAGGGCAGGCTCTTACAACTGATTAGCTCTAATCTGTGGGCTGAACGTTTTGTTCTGTAATTATTTGTTGGTCAGCACTATTATGTTGTTGCCAAGGACTGAGTTCTTCCTTGCTGTAGCTTTTTAATTATTTGTGTGCTGTGAGTTAAATATCAAAGGACACTTCAGATAGGTGCTTTCTAATATCATATTTACATCTAAACAAAACAAACACAGTAAATAAAATTAATTAAAAGCCAGCTCTGCTATCTTGCTAAATTATACCATTTTATTTATTGTCATCTTGTAAATTGATGGAGATGTCTTCAAAAGTGTTCCATAACAGCTCAGTTCAGCTGTCATGTAGTCAGTTATAACTTGCTTTATTTTTGCATAATTAATTTCCCCTAATATTTTGACTTATTTGGCCAAATGTAGCAGTGTTACTGTAATACTGATGTATTTATTTGTTTCAAAATCTATATATAGTTCCAGACTGGTTTATCAGTCATTCCAACAGAGTAGAAGACAGAGTCACCCCTGTATCTTCAAAGTGTTGCATGAGGTTTTAGCCACTCATCTCTCATTGAATTCAATGATACTCAAGTTAAAAGCAAGAATACTTCCTTCTCTTTACTGCTTTCTTACCTACAGATAAAAGGCAGGCAAGCCTGCGATCATCCTTTTCTTCAGGTGCCCCATGTTAACCTGAAACTCAGTAAATATAGTTTTTATTATGTAACCCAGAGTCTTTTCAAGCATTAGTCAATGCAGCACAATGCTCTTTATTTAGCTTCACAGTACAGTGAGAGAAAATACACCGACAAGCTTGTTCATACTCTCTACATGGTTGCCGGTCATTCCGTGGTGGTGTGCTATATATGCTATGAATTTACCTACCAACAGCTTTACTGTATATGGATGCACGTAACTAACATTATTTAAGCAGAACCTCAGGTTTCGTGGCATTTTCTAAATGACCACACTTCAGTTAAATGAATTCCAATGCCAACATTTTAACACTGCTGTATAATAAAGAATATCTATATCACAAATAGCATTTCTCCTTGGTATTTTTTTATTCCTTAAATAAAAAGAGATCCCAGAGCAATAACTATTGATCTTTACCAGACTACACACTCCTCTTGCCATTTTTACTGCCCATGTAACCCAAGGTCTCCCTTTTCTAACCATACTTTTACGCTTACTTAGGAGATGAAGGGAGGGCTCCCATTTTCTCACGTTGTGCTACTGAATGAGCAGGCAGAAGCTCGGAGGGACAAACTCCTGCTCAGAGCAGTCTGCTAGCCCCTGCAAAGAAAAGATAAGCAGTGCCTTGGCAGCTGTTGTTGGAAGCAGCTCTGACCTGTGTCTCTCCCAGCCTGCTTACCCAAGACTATCAGCAATGTGAATTGAGCTCTGTGTGCCACATGTTTGCCTTGCGTACCCATTTTCCAAAGAGCACCCCAAAGTGAAGGGCAGTCTCATCTGATCAAACAGTTTCCATTTTTCTCTCTCCTTTTCGAGAAGCAGTGATGTTACTCTGTTCATGGTTGCATTTAAAATTTGTTTTGTTGATTCTCTGGCCTAACTATAAAAGAGTGAGTAATATTCTACATGTGACTTAGAGCTGAATTATGCTAGTGCAAAAGTTCAGGTGAAGCCACTGGCTTCCTGTGAAGAACTGAGCAGGTCAGCCTTTAAATGTAGATTCTTCTTCCTATTTAAATTGGCTGCTAGAAAGCAAAAAGCCTTTCAAATAATTTAAACTCAGAAGGCAAGTTTACGTCCATTTCTAAAATATAGTTAGGTGATGCTATTCCCAGTAATTAAATACTTCATCACTGGAAACGGTAATAAGAATGTGCTAATTTCAGTTCACAGTAGATGCTCAAAGGCAATAAATTACAACTATCACACCACCATCCCTTTTATGATTACTATTCTGCTATGGAACTAATGCGTTTTCTCTCAAGGCTAAGTAGGTGTCTTCTGTTACCACAACCTTATAAAAATCTTTCTTAAGCCTGACAGAAATCCAGCATTGATTATGAAATGTGAATTTCTGGATTCTGTTAGACACTCTCCTAAAATGCTGATGGCAAGCAAACAACACAGTTGCATCAAGGAATTACAGCAATGCACACAGACACATTTCATTTGCCGTATATTCTACTGATAGTAAGAGCAAATCATAATTTCCAGTATAAAGGAGGAAGTCTTTGTGATAAATGTCAGTTTTCTGATGCCTGACTGCTTCTGGACTGGTCTGGAGACACCAAAGACCCGGTGGCACATTGCCTTTAAGAATGAGGAAATCCTGTCTGTCCTGAAAACATCCTGACAGATATTAGAATGACTGTTACAAACACCAGAAGAAAAGCACTCTCTGTTCAGATTTCTTTCCTGGCATTTTTATTCTCCCAAATGCATTTCCACAACTCCATGCTCATAGACCATTATCACCCAGAACACAAGAAACAATTGGCTGTGATTATGCTTTCCTTCCACATTCCCTTCCTTTAGTCTTTCCTTTTACTCAAAGTATCATCTCATATCAATGAATCACAAATCAGGTTAAGGCTTGCTGTTATCTTAACTTTCTATAAAACGTTTTTAAATGGATACCACAAGAAGAAGCACTCTAGTCCTCTCCCCTTATAGAAAATATATTGTTCCTTCCAGCTTTTGAAGTTGGCTCCATTACAGATTCATTTCCTATACATTGTCACAGTGATGGGTAACATGTATACAAATCTATGACTCTTGAACCTTATTTCTACCTTAAAGTAGCTGCAATGTATCCTCCAGATTGCCGACAGAACTGGAAGCAGATGCTTTGGAAACTATTTGGATTTCAATAAAGGAAGCAGCCTTTATTTGGTTAATAGATTATGTGCAGATTTCAGTGGTTGGACTGGAGTCATAAGCCATAAAACTAGAACTTGAGGTAACAAAATTCAGCTTCTTGCTTGTTCAGAGACTTTCTGCAAGATCTTGAGCAAGTAATTTAGAGTGATACAGAAGTTAAACATTTCCAATACCTTTGAGGAGGTGTGTATAGCTTTTTCTGTTCTTTAGGACAGGAGGACCAACTCATAGCACTGTTCATAGTTAGATTCTTTAGAGGTCCAGAAATATCCAGATACTATAATGAGACCCCAGAAATTCTTTTGTTAGAGCCTTCTTTCCTTTTTGTGAAATTATGTTTGTGTATGATAAAGGAAATTTTGCATGTACAGAAAAACTGTTTTCTTCCTGGCTATACCTCTTCTGAGAGGGATAAAACATAAGCTTCTTGTAAGAGTAGTCATTTAGTGGCTCATTCAAAGTGTTGTTGTCTTTTCATGCAAGCCAGAGCCATGCACAGGGGCAGAGGCAGGTCACACATGATTTGAAGAGATGCCATTTCTTTTTAAGGAGCTGCCAAGAAAATCTCCCATCGTACCTATGCACTTCCTACTACCCTACCAGGCAGCACTGCTAGCCATGGCACCCATTTGGCTGCTTTCTTCAAAGCATCTTCTTATGATAACTGCCCGCAGGAATCTGTATTCAAAAAACTCAAAAGACCTTAACAGTTATTGCTGTCAAGCCTGAAAACCATTTGACCAAGTCAGCCTGTGACTAATGGCCTTTGCAGAAGGAAAGCGGCAGGCAGGTCCTGCAGCAAATACAAATCAAGTCTTATAACTAACAATCACTAAATAGCTTAAAAACATTCAAGTTTCTAAGATGTTTACAAATTGCAGGAGGAACGTTTTGCAGAATAAAACTGCAGTCCTGGAGCTTAATACTCACTCTACTGTTTCATTACTGCCCCTGTTTCATATTAGCGCACCGAGCAATTTGTATGCGTCTATGGACCTTTTAGTAATGTGTACCCAAAGCAATTGCCAAATGTTATTCAGTGCTGTTAATACGTAATAGTTCTAATGAATAATGTTTTTGTTAAGAATGTGGCAAACTGCTATTTATTCAGATGAATTCCAACCAACCATAATGCCTGGGTCTTACTTCTGAGGTATGAATGCAATAATTACCAAACACAGTTCTAAAATGCAATTTGTTAACTTGGAGGAGATTGTGAGATTGTGACATACATTTAGAGTGCTCCCAAAGCTGCTTTTGGTTGTTTTTTTCCCCCTGAGTCTTTGTTTATGTAATCAGGATCTCCACTTACTGAATCCACCAGTTGAGTGTCTCCACATCTACTTACGCTGCATGCATCAAGATTCAATAACTGAACGTCGAAGACATGGAAACAAGAAGTAAGATTACCTAAAAGACAAAGGAAGAAATGAATTTTCAAAATTGTCCAACTTTTTTTCATTTTCCATTAGGTTTAGGCTCCAAAATAACTTCTGGTCCTTTTGAAAATGTCCTCAGAATATGTCCCAGAACGAGCATGTCATTTAAGTTAGCAAGAAGTAGCACTGGAAGCAAAAGCTGTGTATTAGAAATGAAAGCTATGCAGTTTGCTAATGGGCCCAGGGAGCGAGTTGCACAAAGCTGTCAGAACTGGAACAGAACCGCAAGCAGCAGGCTGAGCCCTGCGGCGACGGGCAGAGAACAAGAATGACGTTGAGTGGTATCACTCAGACAGAATCAAACCAAATACAAAACTCAACAATTGCGTATTTATTAATTTTAAATAAACATATTCAAGGCTGATGCCTTACTGTGGCACAGTGGACAGAAAAATAATTTAAAATGTTATAAAAATGATAATTAAATATTTTTATTGGGGATCAAACTAGAACTAGCACTGAGAAACGAGATCCAGAACAAAGCAGTTGCAAACAAAAAAGAATAACCGAAACCAATTAATTGCTGTGAAACTAACATTGTATGAGCATAAAAGTGATTTGGAGACTGGCCTAAAAAGTTTTAAATCATGTGATTTTAAATCTAAATCTGACCATGTAAATCTAAATAACTTCTATAATGTTATATGTATTTCCCATCACTTGGGACTGTTCAGGACACACACTTTCTCTTGTCTCTCTGCAAGGTTTCTGCAGAGCTTGCAGAATTGCAGGCCTGTTTTATGCCGGCAGAGAGTTTTAAGCATTTTAACTTATGCACAGATAAGTGCAGAAATTTGCAGCTTCATAGCTGGGAGACAGATGATACTGCAGGTGCATTAGTACGAATACAAGTGCCACACTATTTTTATCATGACTCATCTGGGAATTTAAAGAAGAGGCAGTCTTCCCTTCTGCAGCTGAGAAAGGCCAGGAGAAAACCTCTGGAGAATTCAAGCAGCTGGGCTGGAGAAACATTTTGGTTTTGTGCAGCTCATAACTTCTAACATTTGGAAAGTACAGTAAATACTGAGGCAAGGGACAAAAAAGACTTGGGCATATAACTGGTTAGTGAAGGAAGGGTGTTACAACAGACTGTAGCACTTCTGTGAATATTATGTATAGCCCTGATATTTCCCATTATTACTATAGAGTTTTTTAATACTAAATGGAAGTGATAATTCTTGGAGGAGCTTGTCACATATATGACCACAAGAAGGCAATTAATGGTTGAGGATAGCAGAGTCTACTTTATGGCAATACAGAAGGCAACATCTCTGTGGTTGTGACACTGATTATGCTGCAGCTGGTACTCCCAGCTTGAGGGACATAGGAAGAATGAGAGTTTAAAAGCAGTAAAAAACCTTTTAGGGAAGTTTTGTGTGTGTGGGTGTGGGGGGGTGTGTGTGTGTGTGTTTGTCCTGAATCCTTCTCCTGATTTGTTTGACATCACTCCCTCACAGCACATTGCGTCACCACAAGTAAGTGCAAGGGGACAGACAGTTGAGGATGAGAAGCTCGTGGGAAGAAGGTGGAAACCTTTATAACTAGTTGTGCTTCCTTAAAAATGCTGTGTTAAATGGCACTGGTGGAGACCTGACCTGGGGACAGGAGAACTCTGCAGCCCCCTCTGAGAAAAGAGCAGCAGTCTAGGCTTAACTTGGAGAGACTGTGGCTTGACTGATCCTCGTTGCACAATCATGAACTTTTGTGGCAATCCACTGATTTGGAGAACGTTTTCCTCACCAGAAGAATAAATGGTCTCAGGGTGTCCAGCCTTGCAAACAGGACCTCAGCCAGACACAGCTGAGGTCAGGAGAGCATGATGAATCTATTCAGAGTGGAAAAAGGACTTAATTTTATCAGAAAAGGTCAATGTTTGTACACTAGTTTTATATATGGGTGCAGAAAATGAGGCTGAGGCAATGCTATTGCAAATTATTTTCTCCCTCAGATTTAACTCCAAACTGTATGTTACATATACCAGTAGCACCCTCCCAGAACATTTTCTTGCTGGTATTTTAAAATGGAAATCTAATTTTAAAAAATTAAAAGAAAAGATTAGCAAGATATTTTTGATGAAAATTTTCTCTCCTCCTGTCAGGACACCGCACAGGCTGGGGGCTCCCTCACAGCCCGCCCTGTCCCACCGCCCCAGCCAGGAGAAGGGCAGGACAGGGGGCAGCCAGGGCAGCCCTAGGCATCAGGCACCTCCCTGGGTACAGCGATGGGCCAAGGCTGGGACAGGTCAGGCTGTCTGGGAGCATCTCCCCGTGTCACCGTGTCATGGTTTGGGCTCCCTTGTCTCTGAGCCAGCCCTGAGCTGGCTGCCAGACCCCCTGGAGGGTGATGCTCCCAGAGTCCTCCCAGCTCCCTCACAAGACAGGTAACGAATGCCGGGAATGTGTTTCTTCTGCTAAAAGGAGAGGAAAGAAAAGCACTTCTGACACCATATCACCTGGTGGTAACTTTACCATTGTATGTGATTTTTGCTCCTGTAATCCATTCCATCTCAAAAGAAGAGCAGGAAGACTGGAGGGTGGTAATCAATAAGGCAGAAAACACGGAAGAAAATGAAAGATTAAATAATTGATGAGAGATTAATTAATCTCAATTGATTAATTGAGATTAAAAGGGAAATTGGGTCATGCCTTAGATAATCCCTAATTTACTCAGCCAGATGAATTTGGGATGTGGATCTTGCCCAAGGGAACCCTGAGGATGCGTATCTTGCCTGTGAATGTGTGATGTTCCCCTCTGCACAGCCACGGCACAGGTTTAGCTCTAACGAAGCAGCCACATGGTTTTTACTCTGGAGGATCCAATTCAGTACCTTCAGCATTCCCCATTCAACACATAGCCAGGCACTGCCAGGACTATTTTAGCCGACATCATTCAAATTAGATATTGAATACAGTTTTAATTCTCACGGAGCACTTCTTTCTGGTTCTTCCACAGGCATTACCCATCTCAGTTATATGACATTCCTGCCTCACCAACTATTTAAGCCCCAGGAATGACAGACAAGTCTAAGCTCCCTCCTTTGGACGAACACTGGAGATGATGAGGTCCTGATATTTCAGACGACTCAGCAATTTTTAGCCCACAGCGTGTTCTCTCATGGTTCCAATCCACCAGTCTTACCTCCATGACCACTTGGCATCTCTGTTAACCTGTCCTTCACAAACTTGCACTGGGAGTCCAGAAAACAAGGAACAGACAGGGTAGTGAGTCTGAGGAAAATAAGGTTTTACGTGACTTGCCTAGCATCACAGAGGAATCCTCTGCCATAGATTTAGGATCCAGCTGTCTAAACTTGCATTTCATTAAACTAATGATGAAATAATTTCTTTGCCTGCAATCCACTGAATCAAATTCCCAAACTCTTTAACATGGATCCTCCAGTTAACGGCACCCTCCTTCACTACAGCATCATAACTGTACACCAGAGCATCTGATCCTGTTCATCAAATGAGATGGATGTAGCAGAGAAGTTGTAAGTTCATAAAAGTAGTCTGCTTCAAAGTGCACACACATAGCAGCAAAATAGTCTTAGATGCAATCTTAATATAGTAATTTTTTAACTTTTGAAGGCTAAAATTTGAAACCTGTTTTCCAGACTTTGAAAAGTGTAGTATAATTTTAATATGTCTCATCCAACTCTTTTAAGTTGTTAAAAGGATACTTGTAAAATCTGCCTTCTTCAGTAATATGCACACTATTATTATGTTCCACAAGCAAATTAACTATGAAGGACCAATTATATACTGCCTTTCATGTTAGGTGAATAATTTCCAAGTGTAGGAAGTGTAATAAGTACATTTCTTTCTAAGGGGGGAGTTCTGAGTAGCAGTGTTTTACATCAACTCCATACTTGCATTTTCTCAGTGGCAATGACTCTGTAAGGAGCGTAGAAGAGAAGAGTCGGGACCTGTAATCTCAAAGCCAGATTTTGCAACCTCCACGCACTGAAATGTTTGTTCCTCAGTTGTGTCCAGTAATACAAGAAACACGAATTTGTGAGGTACTGAAGTGAAAACCATCTGATGAGTGAGAAAGATTCAGCCCAGGGGGATTTAGGATCTCTTGATACCATCTACACCAGCAAGAGTTTAAGACACACAGTGTAAGGCTGGTCCAGACTAATAAACTGATGAAGGACCCTGGGTGGGCTCAGTCCCATTGCGAACAAGGGAGGCAAACGGTTGGGTGCCTGCAACAACAGCAAGAGCGAGTTGCAGCAGGGCTGCAGGCAGGACCGAGTGCCTGCTCTGCAGGGACGTCCCCAGCACCCTGCGCACAGTGCGTGTGACTGAGAAGGCGAGGGAGTTGTTCATGACACTCCATCTGCCAGCATCATGGTGGGCCTGCAGGGCAAGGGAGGTAAATCCTCCTAACATGCCAGGTGCGAGTCCACACCTGCATCCTCTTTGAAACAGTGCCTGCTTCTCCATGCTATGGAAAAGTTGTACACAACATGGAATATTGCAGAGCGACAGCAGTTGGCAGCCGTTTAAGCCCAGGCAACTATTTCGTCGTTAGTCTAAGTACACAGTCATGTAAACTCATCACGTTTATTGCTGATTTTGTTTATACTTGCGTATACTAAGGGGTTTTCAGCCAAGAGTAACTCCCTTGTTCAAACCCAACTCATTTGCAGCAGAAGTGATCCTCAACCCTGCTGCATCTGTGTGCACCCTTGCGAAACAGAGGGTGGGTGGCAACAGCAGTGGGAGCAATGCCAGTCTTGCCTTGCCAACGTGGATGTATACTCTAAAATATCCAGAGCTACTGTACATGGGGAACCGTGGTGAAAAGGACAAGCAGATGTGATTTACCTAATTGACGGCCTAATTAAGATCTGAAGAAGAGGTGGGTGATTTAGTGCTGTTGGAAAACAAGTTATTGAAAGGATTGAAAATTAATATAAAAGGTCTCAGTGGTGTTTAATAAACAGAATTCACTCAAAAATGTTTTTAAATTTTCCAGACCTCATTTTCTACAACAGCTCTGCCAGCCTATGATCACCATGTTCAGTACAGAGCCAAGAGAGCACAGCTGGGGTGAGTGGGGGTTGTCACTGAGTTTTCTTGTTCTCATCTGTTTGATGTGATGCCTGTCCCTTAGACTATGGCATTAGTCGGTAGACAAAACAGAGTGCAACATGCCTCTCACTTCAGTGAAACACCCACGCTCATTATAACATGTTTTGTTCAGCAATTTCCACTCAGTTGCATCTTTAAGTGCTTCAAAACAAGTCACTCTAGACTGGATGCGGTTTTAAGAGCAGGGAATTGTTATGCTCAGCCCTGAGGTGATCCCCCTGGAGTTCACCTCCTCCTTCTATTTGCTCATTTGTCACTTTTCTGTTTTTTTTCTGTTTTCCACACAAAAATAAACAGCTAGGTCTCACAAGGTGTTGTCAAATTCTAGTCACCAGAAATAACCTGGTGCTACACCATGAGGGAAGCCAGGTGGTGGTACCTATCTCTGGGCTAACCTTGCCCTTAGATTTCTAAAACAGACATTTGGGCAAAGGAGGTTGGAAAGTGGAGAAAAGTCTTCTGCTTTGGGAAGTTAGTAGTTTTTTTTTTTAAAAGATGCTCTTGAGACAAGTGTGGAAGGAAGACAACATCTGTAGGTGACAAGGAAGGATCTTGCACAGTCTGAGTCACTCAGCAGTTTGCCCCATGGGAAAGGAAACCATTTAGTTCAAGGAAGCACTGGTGATGGGATCCCTGACAGAGCTACCTTTGAAGTCAGCTTTGGTACCACAACTGGGCAAAGGGAGTGAATGTGAGTGACAGCAAACTTGGCTTCCTGTGTAAAATGATCCTGCTTGCAAGTTACCTCTCATTCTGTATCTGGATAGCTCATCAAGCTGTGACACGGTCATACCACGCTTGCTGTACAGGAGGAAACCCACACCTGTGGGATACCGCCATAGCCACGATCAGCAGAGACTGGTCAGCCCTCATCACTTAGAAAGGGGGATTATTAAAGAATCAGGGTTCACAGAATTACAGGATCACAGAATCCCTGCATCAGTCTGCAGGTGTTTTGCAAGTCAAGCTTCCCACGCAGACACAAAGGTTTTTGACCCTTCTGGACAGATTCAATCAAATTTGACACAGATGCAGAGGTTTCAAAGGTAATTAACATCTTTAAAGAATATAAGCAGTTAAGGAGAGAGAGAGACCCTACAAGACACTCATGTGAAAGCAACCAAAGAATCTACCCTGGAGAGAGACTTCATGATTCTCTCACTACAGGGCAAAAAAAGGGAAAAAAACCCCAACAAACCAGAAAAAATTTTCCCCCAAATGTCAGTCAAAATAGCACCTTCTCAGACACCAAAGTCAGTCTCAAGACACAGCTTAGTAGAAACTCTGAGTCTGGTAATTCAGATGTTCATAGAATAATTTCTTCTCTGTGGGAAACCTTCTCCTTTGAACCTGCTTCCTCCACTTGGTCAAAAAAACCCCAAAGTTTAATGATCTTCCCAGTGCAGTGCTTGCCTTTAAAGAGTTGAGGGTTGTTGCAGAGAAGGCCTTGGAAGAATGACTGAAAGTTATTTTTGCTGATGGTTGAAATTAATTGGGTTTTAGGTTGATTTTATTTTAGATTTATGACAAAGAAACCTGGAGTACTAGATGTATTTTCTTGTACGTTTGTACTAGAAAATGAAATATAATAAATCTAAGAATAAGCATTATCCAGTCCTTGTTTTATGAGCCCATAGAGATCTAGCCCATAAAATGAATGAGCATAATATCACTGAGTGCTGGACTTTGTTCAGAGTTAGCTGAAAGTTATGCAAAATCATAATGAGACCTGCTAGCTTAAGCAAGAAGGACATTAGTCTCCAGCCACCCATTTTCTCCCCTTCTCTTCTGCACTCTGTTTATTTCAGGAAGCCTGTGAAGTTCTGATCTTCAAAAGTGTAGCCAAGGAGAGAAACAGGAGAAACTGTTGATGCGGCTTCACCACGGGTTTTGAAGTGATCCAAGGTGTTCACTGTGTTCTTGTTGCTAATTGTCTCCAGTTTAGAACTGATCTCATTCAGCACAATAGAAATGGCACTTTTCAGCTGTTCAGACAGCTTTAAACAGGAATCAGGGTTTTTTAACATATCGCTTACTGATCCAATATAGTCTTGATATTGGAGAAAAAGGAGCTGGGAAAAATTACTTGTGAAATTTTCAGTTATAGGTAGAGTAATGAAGGGACTTGGCACCTATCTCTACTCCTTTAGACTTACTCCCCTCATTTGCTGCTTTATCCTGGAGGTACCTGAGGTGCTGAGGCTACAAAGTGTCTGACACTGGGAATTGCCAACATGCCATCAGTGCCAAACTGATTTTCTGTCTCTCGAGTTCTGGCAGAACTCCCCAAGGAGGCAGCAATCAAGCACCTGTGGCCTCCATGGATCCATACCACTGCTCCAGCTGCACAAAAGGGGGTTTGGCCCTTCAATCTCTCCCACTTAAAACCCCATGAATTCTTTTTTCCAGTCATCACTCTCAGCTAGACTTTGAGTTAAATTTAGGATTTTCCATCCAAGTTCTTAATTTGCTCCACCACCAGAACAATATGTAAACGATGCAGAAAGCATTAAGTATAGGGCTTCAGATACTCCCGTACTGATGAAGACCTCACATCTACTATCATCTGACCCTGCAGAGAGATACACGGCATAGCTGGTCACAGATGTCTGCTGGGATCTGCTAGTGCAGCCGTAACATGTCAAAAAACCCTATAATAATTGTCCCTTCAAATCAGAACAGCTTTCCACAAATCCCTAAGATTACCAAAACCAGAACTCATTGGATCTGAAAGTCCTCAGTGTGTCCATCTGCCCAAATTTGGAGAGATTTTGAATATTGAAGCTCAGTATTGACTGAAGCTCTGACTGTCTGGACAACAGACGATTGAGAAGATATTGAAGGGAACAGCCCTATATAAAAAAGGTAACATTTCAAAACCACCTTATTTCTGCTGGAAGCCAAGTACATTTCCTCCGCACTCATCTCTGGTGAGAAATACCCTGGAATTTTTTCCCCTGAAATGCTAACTAGTCTGCTGTAAGAGAAAGCCCAGTTCACTTTGAAGTGGTAAGTATGCTTAAATTTGCTGCAGGCTTCAGTATCCCTGAGGGTCCTAAGGCCTACAAATTATTTTTATTCATTTAAAATGAAATAGAAATTAGAAAAAAAATTCAATATAGCTAAAAAAAAAGACACCGGAGAGCTTTGTAACCCCCTCACTCTCCCCATGGTGTTCTGTCTTCTATCTAATAGGATATCCCCTGCCTTTTCTTCTGGAGAAAATTCTCCTTCCATTCAGAGCAAAGTAAAATTTGACACACGGTCCAGAAAAGGCAGAAAATATTATTGCCATAACTCCACTGTCTGGTGTGAATTAGGGCCGTTGGTGTGTTTGTTTGCATATTCTGTCAACAGCGTATATGGAGAGAAGCTCCAATGAAAGTGCTCTCACAGAGGAACTTACTACTGCACACAAAGGTATGACAGCAGCAAAGATGCCGTGTTTTAACCAGCCCCAGTAATACTGCAGCAAAGACCACAGGTTACATTTTGTCATACAAGAAGAGTGTTTAGCTGCTAGCCTACACAGATATCCACACTGCTGCATCTTGCTTTCTGCTGCTTCATATTTTAACCTTGCTGCGGCTATTGGCAATGCGTCTGTCCACGTTGCTGTCAGACCCCCAGTTACTCTGCAAGAGTAGCACTCGTGGACCCAGTGGGAGCACAGATTTAGTGTTTGGCGGCAGTTTTCATTGCAGTTTGTGGAAACAGGCAACTCAAGGAACAAATGTGTCATCTAGCCAACTTGTATCAATAGATAAAATACCGCATCCCTATCCTCCAGCCTTTGGACACCTCTGCCTAATTCAGCTAAATATTCCCCAAAACAGTGGAAATTTTTCTAGGAAATGCCTGTCACCACATATTTGGTTTAGGTACCTACAAACCCTTCTTAATCTCCATACATTTGCCCCACCTTTCAAGTAAGTTAGTTCCTATGGCAAAGAGGATGCCATTGGCATGGGAGAGCTCAATGGCATTCATAATTCCTCTTTAAAGTCCATTTATAAAATAGAAAGTCATTTATACTATGGTTTGTCAAATAAAGAAAGTGTTTGTGGGCCAGGTTCAGATCTGCTGATGTGGGTGGGAATTTTGCTACTGCCTTCAGTTGCATCCAGTATGGTCCTTATGCTGCACACCATATGTCTTGCTAACCACCACATAATCCCTCACCCCAAACTGCTAGCTCCTCTCTTTTTTGGAAGGAGAACTAGTGAGACTGATTCATGCAAAGTATCCTCATTGTTTACAGCGAAGATTAAAAGCATAATTATTTTTAGGAGCTCCTCAGTGATAGGAAATTTTAGACTTCAGAGAGAGATGCCACATTATCTACTCCTTGACTTCAGAAAAAAGATTTCCGCAGGTACTGCACTCTCTTCTGTTTCATGTCACCGCACCCGCCTCTCACTGACTCCTGGCTGCCATTTTAAAGAATAGCATGGGAATTATTTCAGACATGTCGAAGATAGGGTGTGATTCAGTTCGAGATCTCAGTGGGTTGCAGGGATGAAATTGGCGATTGTGAAAAATCTTCCTACACGCTTTCCATATATTCCACATGTCATCCCACAAAAGAAATGAAAATAGAAGAGTCCCTTTTACTGAAGCTGTGAGAAGAGGGTAGAAATCAGAAAGGTGAGTAAAGTGTACCAGAAGGCCTCCATTTTACACAAGACATTCCAGAAAAACCAGGAAGCAGTTGTCTCCCCAACACAGTATTTCTTAAAACCTATGTCACTAGACCTTAGGGTATGAGAAAAGTCTATGATGCTAAGACAATGCCTTCATTATTTATCATGTGCAAACAGTGTGATAGAGAAAAAATTCAGAAAGAACAAGACCGCTCCCCAAGAAAGCTAAAAGTGGAATCAACAGCCAACAGCAAGTAAATAAACAGCATTTTGGCTTGCGTCAGCTGGCAGACTGATATTACTGCAGTTCTGGACAAGGTACTTTGGAAGGAGATTTGGACAGAGTGAGGGAGTTCCCTCATGTACTGCCATGAGGAAAGACTTCCATGTGTAAAAGGAAGCATCAAGATGACCCTGTGAAAAGGACTTTATTCCTTAATGCCCTCAGAGACTCCTGAAAAATACTGCTTGAAGCACACCAACCTCTTAAAGCTTCTCTAGGTTAGTTTCCAGCATCCCACTGGGGCATCTAGGATGGGGCAACCCTAGGTGTGAAGGCAACCAAGGATCTTGCAGAGGGATCATATTAAATCTCAAGAAGCAGCATGTGTTTGTCAAGATTCAGCTCTGTGGTAGCAAAGGGTGTTAAATTTTAGAAATTCAGTGCTAAATCGGGAAGGCTACAAGAAGTTTTAATGTCTTACATTAACTTTCTCTTGAACTCTATTCAGCTCTGCCTGACTCTTTATGCAATATGGGACATATTGATATGTGTCAGTTCTGTCTGGAGGGATGTACCAAAAATATATCAATCTTGGTACATTATGAGACTGAATTGAATATTAAATTGTTATTCTACATAGGCAACACATTGCCTAGGTTGACTCACACATACAAAAGGAAACGTCTGACTTAATTTCTGTGCTTTTTATGTCATTTCTGTGCATTTCTGTAATTTTAAGAAGAATCTGGTCTACTTTCACATCTGAAGATTGTTTCTTGTGAAAGAGAAACAGTGACATCCTGTGGTTCAACTGGAGGAAAAGTGTATGTTTTGTCATTACCCTTTTCTCGGATGTAATTTCTCTTTTTCTATGTAACTTAACAAGAACAATTCAGATTTTGCCTATGAAAAAATTTATTGATTAGATAGTCCCAAATAGCACTTTATAAGTGCAATAAGCTTTCTGTATCTGTAGGATTACAAGTGTCAGGAAAGTGAAGACATTTAATAAATGTGACATTTTATTTTTGGTTTCATGCTAATCAAAATAGATTAGGACTATTTTAAAATATATAATAATAATAATAGAAAATAATTTAGATAATATAATTTTAAGATAAATGTGACAAGTGGCTTTTGAAGAAAAAAGTCACATCAGGCCTTGGATCTTGCCCTTTCTTTCATAAACACCTTTAGGTGTATTACCGTCTTTGGAAATACTTCGATTACCACTGTTGCCAGAACGTATTTGAAGGAAAAGACCTTAATCAGAATATGATGGCATCTCCAGGGTAAGCTGAGAGCACTAGCAAACATAATAATTCAGTAAAGAATGGTCATATTCATGAAAAAAAAAAAAAGGACATTATTCTGGTGTATTGACTTAAAAGGCAATTTCCTCACGAGATCCTGTTAAACTATATTACTGTGGTCATTAAAGAACTTCTGATGATCCTGTACTGACACAAATAGTATTTTTAACAGAGCTGTAATAATTTAAGATAATGTACCAAAATGATGCCATCGGAACTTCACAAACACCTTGTATATTATCAAAATCATATTTTTATAGGAGAAAAGAACTACAGAATTCCTTCCCCTTGGCATAAACTTAATGTCATATACTGGTGACATCCTTAAGAACTTCTCTTAAGACTCTATTTTCTTTTCAGATGTATAAGTCAGAAAGATTATTTCTGCCATTTTCCTCATATCAGATTCACATTCCGGATTTTTTTCTCGATACATGTTGTACTATTTGCATATTTCTCAATTGTGAGGTTGTCCCTAACTTAAATTTAGTTTGTGTTTATTAAGAACCTCAGAGACACATAGTCACTGGAACTGTTACATCATGGCTCTCCAGTTTCCACTACAGCTCTTGATGGTGACAGAAATACAAAGAGAAAATGTTTTCCTGTTCCCTGACTTCCCAACTACAAATGGCCAAGTGGATGGGTGACAATGATGAAGAATGAAGTTGGAAAAGAAAACAAACCTGTTCAGACAGAAAGGTTGAAATGTGTTTCTTGAGCATAAGTGATTTTCTCCAGGGCTTCAATTTCATGACTTTTTTTCCCCTTCAATGCAAATAAACTCCAAAGGCAAAAGCACGTTTATAGAAAAGGGAGCACCTCGACTCGATGACAATGCTGTGCAGGATGCAGACATCCCTGATGGAAGGTGAGAATGCCAAACCATAAGCTCTGAAGAAAGCATTGTTGCCAATGGATTATTTATAACCTTTCTTATCATTCAAAAAGTACACACTTGGATAGGTACTTTTTTTTTTAATATAAAGCCAAATAAGTCAGTAAATCCCCCCACACAGTGTGGAGAGCGTTCACTGAGACTGCTAATTTCAGAGACAAAAGAATGTGCCATCTAACATTTGCATGTATTTCATTATGTTTGACTGGCATATGGTGATCCATAAGCTTGCTGCTAATATAGTGCCTTTGTTTTTTAATTAAATTGATGGTCTTAAAAAAGGTACCTAGTCTCCTGAGTAAGGTATAATCTCTTCAATTTTGAATATTGCCTGGTCTCACACCAGCACTGCAGTAGTCCTAAAATTGCTTCAGACTCTAGAAGTTGCTTCAGAATAATTTTTAAATATAGGCTTGTAAAATTATAGTAAAGGACAAAGCAAAACTATAACCAGGGATTTCCCCAAAGAAAAATGAAACAAAGAACAGCACAAGCTATAATTCAAATTGTCAATTAGATTTGACTCAGAGGAGTTTGAAAATTAAGTTTTTAATTTCTATATACTCCTTCCCCTAATCTGTTTGTGAACTTTAGACTGTCAGCTGAGAAACAAAAAGAGAGGAAAACTAGACTCTTTTGAACCAGAGATTTAATAACTCCCCCAGGTCACAGTGCTCATTATAAAGGGAATGAAGTGCTGGTTCTTGGGCAACAGAGCAAACATCTGCATCCTGCAACAAGCCAGGTGCTCTAAATCAGGGCAAAACCAAGGCAGCCCAAGCAGCAAAATCTGAGCATGTCCTCTGTCTCTCCAGCCTGCCTGGGTCCCTGCTACGATTGTGTCTGCAGCTGGAGCGACCTCCCAACCGAATAAGCGCACCTGGAAACACTGATGGGCAGCAGCTGTCTGGCACCCACAGTGAAATTCCCAGCAGGCATCAGGTGTTTGCCTGACTTTTCCTAGGGGAGCTGGATGCATGTGCACTGTGCAAGCTTTAAAATGTCATTGTTAGTTTGCGTGTCAGTGAATAACATTTAGGTCTTGAATTGAAATGACAAGGGAAAGAAGCATTCTGCAAGAGGTTCTGTTATTGGCAAAAACGCTCACTGCATTTTTATTGTGAATTTCCTTTCTGTATACCTTTCAAGCTTCTCTCCCTGTGCACAATAAAATTTTAACTTACACACAGCTGAAAACTGCACACCTATCACTATGAGCAATGCATCATCTCCATTATATTCTCTTTCCTCGACAGTGCTTTACCAAAGTACAGAATTGATTTTCACACATTTCTTCAAACGGTTCTGTATAATAGCAGTTTATATGAACTGCTTATCTGTTCTGTTCTTCCAATTCTGCATTTGCCCATCAAAACCATGTACCGCCTGCTTCCTGACTCCCAAAATGAAGAGAAGCATTCAAGATAATCACTATAGTAGATGCCTATTTACACAGAGGTTTGCATACATATATACTTTTTAATACCAGCAGTGTACATGTAGGAGTATTCACAGCCCTGCAGATATCCCCAGGAACAAAAGCTTTCACAGTTGAATGTTTGCAAGCCAAAGGCAGAGCAAATGCCACCAAAGGCTGCTTTTATGAATGGGGATCATGTGGTTTTATTTTACGCCAAAGGTTTATGCATCTGGGAGCTATGTTGCATTGCATGAACAGTGCATTTTTGCTTTGATATGATTTCATTCTCAGCTTGGTCCAGGAGTTCTGTATTAAACACTTACTTTCTTTCACTGGATGAACAAAGCATTGGTTTTGCTCATACTGTCTGTGTCCCAGTCCCTAAATGCACAACAAGTATCTTCCAACTTCTACAAAATCACCTTTTGGGTAAATCATATGTAAGAAAGAATGTTCCCAGGCATGTCCTCTTTTTAACCCCATGATGAATCTTAGGATGTAGGAAGTCCAAAACCAACCAGAAATCCTACATTGTGTACGTGTGCCATATTCCTGATTCCCCCAGTAGTTTATAGACTGCACAGATGACAGCATAAATGCAATGTGTTCTGGATCCATCTGACCGACTATATGTGCACAGCTGCATAGCACATGCACAGTACATCAGACATGCTGAGGTTGGGATGAACTTCCAGTCCATGTGTAGGCCATCTGCGTGGTGCATGCACACATATTTCTGGCCAGGAAACCCCTGTCACAAATACGGCAGTCCTAATCTAATCCAGGAGCAGATCTGGAAACAAATGCCAATCATTGCCGCTCTTCCGCTTCCTCCCTGAGGCATGTCTTCAGCATTGCAGATCAGAGATCTACTACCTGTCCACATCATACTGAACTGTTACATTCTTCTAATGTTGCTATTCAAGAAGTTTCTCTCCTTTTCCCATTTTTAATTTATATTGACTTCAAGATTTATTAGTTCTGTGTCATATTTTAAAGGTGTCTTTATGAAGGGAAATACTTAATTTGCTACAGACTGTGTTTGGCATTCCCAGGGGGGGTTTCCATCTCCATGTTCCTAACCATTTGAGAGACAGCAGCAGCCAGAAACCTGATGTTCTTATGCAGACAGATATGGTCACTATTCTTATACTTGGAGACCAGGATCAGTCGCTGAGAACCAGTTACACGCAATGTCTCCAACAGAGCTTAACGTGTATTGGTAAAGCCATGCTGAAACCCTTTGCCACACTGAAAGCATCCTGTAAATGATTTGGCTTGTCTTGGACTATTTCACTGGATTACTTGATATAAACACTGAGCATTCATTACTTGCTGTCACACAGTGCTCTCCAATTAGTCATGCGCAAATTAGTGGTAAAAGTAAACTAATGCTTTACCGGTCTTTTCTGCTTCTCTGGTTTTGTGCTCACTGATGAGAAGAACCTGCTTGTTATGGATGGATGAGTTTTTCTCAGAATTTCTGCTTTTTTTCAGGGTCTTGTCTACAGAACTGGATTGTGGTTTTAATGTGACCTCAGCTCTGCATTTCGGCACTGTAAAAGAGGCTCAGATTTGATTTAACCTTTGCCTACGTTTACACGTTACTTTTGAATGAGACATTTTTTCTTAAAAGACACTTAACATTTCAGATTATAAATATGGCTTTCAGTCTTAAAGTCACCTAAGTAAATATCTTTGCCAGAGTTACAGTTACCCATCAGCCTTTCCAGGAAATAAGTACCGGTGAAGAGTGTGGCACTGTATATAGATTTATGTCAGCTGGCTATCTTATTAATTTAATTTTAAAAAACCGTACATAAACACACATATAAATATGCAATATATTTCAAGAAAAATCATGCAGTTTGATGAAGCTTAATGAGCACTAAGGCAGCTGATATTACAGTTATTACAATAACATTGCTACAACTCGTCCTACAAATTCAAAACCATTGAGAAGCTAGACATACCAAGGTGATCTTGACTCTGATCCGTATCTCCTTAAGTCACCTGGCTGTATTGAAATAGACCATCTGACCACTGTCAGTAAGTTAAAGGTCTGTACTACAGAGATGTGGATTTGCTTTCAGAGATGGTACATTGTGCCTCTCAGCACATGCAGCAATGGTAGTAAGTCAAGGGATAAAACCCAAGATGTTTGCTATCTCATCTTGGTAGCAGAGATTTGAAAGCTTTGGTAATGTTATTTCGGTGTTAAGGATAGTCTCAATAGTTCCCCATCTTTGTTAGAGTATGTTGACCAATAATATACACGTTTTCTGGAAGAGGTGGATCTGGTATAGCAGGAGGTAAGATATTTTAATGACTCTGATAGTGCTGTTGGTAGATACACAAGAAGTAAGAGTTGATAGAAGATCAGAATGATTTTCTTTAAATTATCTATTTTAATGTAATTTGTGTCCGTCCAGCAAAGATTATTGTCTGGCAACACCTAGTTTTATAAGGAAGTTCTCATGAAGTTCAGCAAGGGCAAGCGCAAAGACCTGCACCTGGGGAAGAACAGTCCCATGCACTGATACATACTGGGAGCCACCCAGCTAGAAAACAGTGTTTCAGAAAGGGACTTGGGGTCCTGGTGGACACCAAGTTGAACATGAGCCAACAACGTGCCCTTGTGACAAAGAAGGCTGATAGTGTCCTGGACTGTATTAGGCAAACCATTACTAGCAGGTCAAGGGAGGTGATCCTTCCCCTCTACTAAGCACTGGTGAGGCCACACCTGGAGTCCTGTGTCCATTCTGGGCTCCCCAGTACAAGAGAGACATGGACATGCTGGAGACAGTTCAACAAAGAGCCACGAAGATGATTAAGGGACTGGAGCATCTCTCCTATGAGCAAAAGCTGAGAGAACTGGGACTGTTTAGCCTGGAGAAGAGAAGGCTCGGGGGGACCTCAGCAATGTGTACAAACACCTGCAAGGCGAGTGTAAAGAGGATGGAGCCAGGCTTTTTTCAGTGGTGTCTAATAACAAGACCAGAGTCAATAGACACAAACCAAAACACAGGAAGTTCCCTCTGAACCTCGGGAAACACTTTTTTACTGTGAGGGTGACCAAGCACTGACACAGATTGCCCAGAAAGACTGTGGAGTCTCCATCTTTAGAGATATTCAAAAGCTGACTAGACATGGTCCTAGGCAACTGGCTGTAGGTGGCCCTGCTTGAGCAGGGGGGATTGGACGAGATGACCTCTAAAGGTCCCTGCCAACCTCAGCCAATCGGTGATTCTGTAAAAAGCTGAATTTTTCAGCAGCAAAACATTGCCATTTTTAGTATCCCACATGGTTCATTTTAGTCATCAAGTGGGGCTGTTTATAACAGCTGTAGCTTCTGGAAAGGACAAATCGACTGAGGACAATTGTCTTTTTGTGGTCTCACCATGGCCTGGTTGTTTCACTGCCACAGCCACAGCCACAGCCAGCATTTTAAATGGGTAAAAGTGAGCACCACGTGGGAAGTCAATGAAAACTATAAGCATGTTTTGTAAGAAAGCTCAGGTCTCTAGATCACTGCAGCTCACAACCTAGCAGTTAGTCAGGCACACACAAGGACCACTTCAGTGTTTTCTTCATTGTTGCTTCGAGCCCTCACGCTGCTGACGCGTCTGCTCACTCAGAGAAAAGAGCAGCGCTTATGTGCCATGAGCACGATGAGAGGAACCCAAGGGAACGGGACCCCAGCATAAAGAACATGCTGTTTTACTTAGGCGCTTTTTCAGGAAAATGAAAAAAACTTAAAACAACATGTATGCCATCGATGCAGTTTCCCTTGGATTAAAAACAGAACATTAGACACGTATTTAATCAGTTTTGCTGTCCCTGGGGGTGTTAATATTTGGCACTCTCCCGCTTTCAATTAAGAGCTGGTTCTCTAGTTCTTAAATAAAACTAGTCAGGAGATTTCCATGAATGCTTTCTCATAGAAAATGCATTTTCTGCAAAACTGAACTTTACTGTGAGGAAATATTAATAATATTCCTCGAAGTTTCTGAATCTTCACTGGGCAACACTGACTCCAAGGGAAACATTTTGGTGAGCTAAAACACTTCAGACCAGATCACTTAGACTTTACCTCATGGTCAAAAAAGTCATAGTAATGCCTCACAGAAGTTTAGTTCAGATAATACATGCCCCAGTTATTCTTTTTGCAAAAGCTTCCTTGTCTGAGCTACACCATAGACGTTCCTGAAGCTGAAACATCAGACAAGATCCAGTTGAGCTGGAGACCCCAAACCACAGTAGAAAAATGGGAATGCTGCATTTGAACTACAGTTCCCATGAGGAATCATAGTCTCTCTGACTCCTGAACTAAAATGTTCAAGTCAACAAACCAAAATTAGACATTTTTATTTGGAAGCGTTAAGGCATTTAACCTCAGTCAAATGAATTGAAAGGATCTGCTGAAATGCATTTTAACTAGTTCTGTAAAAAGATTAATATTCATTGTTTTCCTCCTTTTAAAAGCAAAAACAAATAATCTCTTGGGGTTGTTGTTCCACCTTTATGCGTGAAGCAAGGGGTGGCAGAAACCTGGCCTGACCCAGAAAGTCATCTCCCGGGTTGCTAAAGTTTAAGGTCAGGATGGACCAACACCTCCTTTAGTCTGTTCTCCTGCACATCCCAGAGTACAATGTTTTATCCAGCCTTCACATCCTGAGTGAGCTCAGTAATATGTGTGACTAAAGTAAAACTTCTGTAGAGTAAACACAAGTCTTCCAAATAAGCGTTCAGACTTGTTTAGGCAATATCACTGGTTTTTTGGTATTGTGTTGCAGCAGTTACTTGCCCTCACTGCTCAGAGTATGTTTCATGTTTTCTTCTAACTTCATCTGATCAGAGCTTCTAGCCATAACTCCTGTTGTGGCCATATCTGTTTAATTAAAGATTACTTCAACATCCATCTTTTCACTCGAATAAACACACTGAGCTTCAAGTTTGTGAAGACAAAGTAACTTCGCTAGCTCTCAGATAATTTTGTTTACTCTTTTTCCTCATTTTCCTGTACTCTTTTTTTCCAATTGCTCAACATCTTGTTTCAAAAGCTGACTGTAGACCCATGTGCCATGTTTTCATACTAGTCTTACAGTGTACACACAGGAGAAAAGTAACTCCTAATTTCTACTTATCGCTGACCTGCTTATATACCTGGGGACTTTGTAAGTCATTTGGCCTCAACATCACAGCAGTAAATTGTCATGAACTTTAATGAGTTTCCATGTCCTATGTCTTATGTTCCCTGCCTTATAGCTACAGTTCCTTTCTATATACTTCATAAACTCTACTAGGGCACTCTAACTTTTTATAGAGTACTACAATTCTCCCTTGACGAATTTACCATACAGGAATAAACTTAATATATTCTATGCTCCAAAAAGTAATCTGAACTTTGACTTCTTTTTCCATAAAATATACAATTCTCTGAGAGAAGGATTTTTATTAAGAAGTGCTGATGTGTCCATTCTTTCTTCCCTCTCCTCCTGATTTTTTTTGACAGAACAATACAAAAGCAAAACAGCCAGAAGGTAGTCATGTGAAAGGGCAGTGCAGATAAGTTTTCAAATTCTTCAATTTTTGACTTGTTTTTCTTTTTTCCCTTTTTGTTTCCTAGTCAAATTTTTCCTCCTTTTTTTTTTTCTTTATTTCTGCAGAATAATATAATATGCAACTCTGATCAACTCTGGAAGAAGCAAAAGAAGGAAAAAAGGCTGGGATGGTTTTCCATAGGGAAAGTAGAACTTCTGTTCTACTTTATACTTCATAGAAAGACAGAATAAAAAGCACTACATACAAAAGATATAGGAGCTCACCAAGAGAATGAGATTGGGGAAACTAAGAAGAAAGAGAGATCTGTAAATTCAGAGTTACTCAGATGGAAGAAACTCTTACGTATCTTCTCAGAAATAACTGCATTGCAGTCAGTGAAGGCAGAGGAGTGGAATCCACTGGGGTCCTGGTCTGGTCTTGCAGATTGAGATGAGAGCAGAAGGAAACGCTTTGAATTCCTTCCAGATGGAGACAAACATCTCAGTGCTCCAGAGGGGCTCAAGGCTAGCAAGAGGACAGGAATCCACCCTGAACTAACCCCTGAAGAATAAAAACCAGCAGTTAGGCTTGCAGAGTGGCTTTCTCTGGAAGGGGGCTCTAAAACTGTGACACCCCCTGATTACATTTCAGTGCCCCCAGAGCAATCCTGACTTAGGTTACTGAAGCAAGAACTTTTTCCATGAACTTGGCAAATTCAGCAATTCAAGCTGCTTCTAAACCTCACTCCTTAAAGCCTTGGCTGTAACAAAGCCACCTACAAAATTCCCATAGATTTAAGTAAATACAAAATTTCACCCATTGTGCATTTGTGCTGTACCACTGTCAATAAAAGCTCTACGAGCACATCCAGTTACAGGTGAAAAGAACGCAATTCCCTTCTGTCCTCCTTGGTTCTGCATCTGACAAGGATGAAAACCAGCAGCAGGGTCTAGCTAGTTAGAGGGGAACCAAATGCTGTGTGATGAAATATACCCAGGCAAGGTAGTATTTTTGCATGAAGCTTTTCAGCTGAGGCGACACAAAGTTGATAGAAAGCTAAGACTAACACTGCTGAGCTTCCAGTAATCAAAGTGCTTGAAGGGCACGCAAATGAAAGAAGGTGGTGTTCCTGATTTTTTCACGCCATGCACATACAAGGAGCTCTCCGTCTTCACCCAGTGTCATCAGGAAGCGGCTCTCCAGAATCTATTGGACCAGTTCTTTTGTACATCAGCTGGGAATCAAGTTGCTTTTGCTTGCACTTTTTAATTAATTTTAAAGGAGGAGCGCACTGCTTAGATGTTGACTTTGTGTATTCCTGTGTCTGTGTATAAATCTATGCAGAAAAGCTTAGTGTAAAGCTTGGAATAATCATTTGAATATTAAGCAATAGAAGCAAAAACCCCAACCCACTTCCTTCACTTCACTGAAGTTGCAGAAAAGCATGACAAGGAGCAAAATCCAAAGCCATACTCAACCCTGGTTGCTGGATGCTGGCTCTGAACTGGCAGTGGATGTTGCATCAGATAAGCCATGAGCCTAAGCCAAAGTCTAAAGAGTTAAAAGGTCGGGAAGGTAAAGAGAATCAGGGCCAGTGCAAGCTTTATAAGTCTGTAAAAGAATTTTAAAGCCATATGCTGCTTAACAGGCATCAGGGTAGAGGGAACGTGAGACTGGAGAAATATGATCTGTAGATCAAGTCCTAGTAACAATTCTGGCAGCAGCAACATTCAAAACCATCTGCAGCCAGTTTAGCAAACAATCTGGAACACCACCAGGAACAAATTAAAATAGTCAATCCTGGAAGTCATGAAAGCCTGTATGAACAAGAGCCTGAGCAAATGAAATGGTGTTTTCTTGAGAATATCTTGCAACGTTCTCAAAAACATCAAAAGAATTTTTTTGCCCACTCTTTCATGTGAAGACAAAAAGCTGAAAGGAGAGTCATATGGGTTAGGAGAGAGAAATGCGTTTCGGCACTGGAGCTCCAAAGCAATCAAAATGCCACAGATTTCACTGGCAGCAATATTAATACAAGTCAGGAAGAGTCCTCCTGTACACTGCAGGGCCTCAGACCCGGATATTCCACTACACTTTGCACCACATGTTGAGTGCAGGAGCTGGGAAGCAAGTGTGCTGCGAAATCCCACGGAGAGGGGTGTGGGTGAGAAAACTGGCTAGCATATGTGGTGCTCCGACGTACAGCAACTGAACTCTCACTACACGGATCTCATTGTGCAGCACCTCCCCCAGCAAGCGAAGAAAAAATTCTGCATGTGTGTAAGAGGTTAGGAGTTTAGGATGCAGTGCCAACAGGAAACGGAAAGGGGGAGAGAAGTAGAAAACCAGACGGTTGTAGAAACTGCAAGGAAACACCTCCACTAACGCTATCCAGAGAGGAGCGCTGCCTGGTCAATTGTCTGGGGTGGCAAATTGTCAAAGAGAAGAACACGAGAGAAAGTGTCTTCACAAAGGCCCACACACTGGACACAGCACAGTCAGGGATCTCTGTTGTGGGCTAGATTAACTCTTTTTGGGGACTTGTCTCTGCCAAGTTTCACTCGAGGCATGAGCGGCGGCTCCCACTCCTGCTGCTCCAGCACCATCCCCACGCTCCGCTCCAGCAGTGGGAGCTAAGGCCTCCCCACTTACGGCTCCAACTCGCCTTCCTTTACACCTGGGGAAAGAGGGGAAGGTTTTTAGTTGTCTATTTGTCTGGATCTGGATTTTTTTAATCAAAAGGAAAGCTGAGTTCAATCCAAATTCCTGGCACTTCAGATTCTCGCCGGTTTAGCTGAATATGAGGAGCTACGGGAGAGCTCTTTTCACAGAGCAGTTTGACCCACCAGCACAGATGGAGATGCAGAACATACGATCTGGGCCAGGTTCTCCTTCAGACACTGCAGGATGTGAACAGGCAAGTTTCATGCAGTGTCTATGAAAAGAAACATTTGCATGATATTAGGGTTTTTTTGAGCAGCCAGGAGGACAACATGAGAACAAAAAATTAACTTCAGATTAATCCTGCTGTGACTCTCTTGTTTTAGTCACTCTCCTCTTAGCTTTGTTACTCTGGAATTAATAGATATTAAAGCAGAATTTTGCCCAGTTTAATTGCAGATATGAGCCCTATCTTCTTTGCCTTTGACTGGCAAGGGTGAGATTGAACCCTTGGTCCTGGTCCTGAGGAGGGGTCGTGCTCAGGGGTTGCTGTCACAGTAGGAGAACTGTGATGGAGCTGGCTCATTCCCAAGCCCTGCTACTCCTTTACTTTGGCCAGGACAAGGATGTTAAGATCACAACACAGCCAGGGCTGGTCTTACACCCAGCTGTGAAGAGCCACACAGCTCCCACTGGGTGATTGTTTCATTGCCCTTCTCCCTCTCTGTTCCGTATGTCATGGCCATTCTTTATCTAGCCCTAAATCTGCAGTCAGACCAAAATGAAGTAAAATAAAAGAGTGATTTATATCCAAGAAAGTGTTTTCTGACAGACTGGGGTAGAGGAGGGGAAGCAAAGCAGGCACCTATAAAACGCTACTTCAATTTGTGTATCAAGACTTTTATTAGCAAAGCGGATGGCAGGCGGCACTCCGGGCTGATGAAGTTCACAATAAAAAAACCATAGAGACTGTTCTCTGGCTTTTTAATTGTCCTTTCTAAATCACCCATGGTATGGATTTTGGAATTAAGTGGTTTAATAGCTGACTCAACCGAATGGTTTTGATGATGGTTTTATTCAAATGAAGGACAAGCTGCGCCCGCAGTGTGAGCGGCGGAGAGGCTGGGGAGGGAGAGGCGTCCTCCCCGGCAGCAGTGGCGGCGCCAATCAAGATGGGAACACCAGGGTGCCAGGAACCATTTGTGCCCCCACGCAGAGCCCGGCGGCCCCCCAGAGCCAGGGTAGCTGCCAGGCTCCAGGCGAGTGCGGGAGGCGGAGGGAGCCACCAGGGCCCCTGGCCAGGCAGGAGGCGAGGAGTGGGGAGGGGGCTTGCCTTCACCACGCCCCAAGGATACAGAGCTGTCTGCTTTGCCTTTCCCTTGTGGACGGAAGGAGCAGGACAGGGTTGAAGGCTGTGGGATTTCAGGAGATAGGTAGCTGCCCAAGCCCCATCGCAGGTGGGCAGCGTCCTTACTGATGCTGCGGGGGAGAGCCTGGTGGGCCGGGCAAGGGGGAAAATAAAACATGCAGCTCTCTGAGGCTCTGAAACACCAAGATTGCTCAGTCCTACCTAGCAAGAGACCAAAGGTAGATTTAAAAATAGAAGGAAAGACCTGTATTTATCCTCATTTGTATCCTAACTCCTCATTTCATGCCCAAACTTCAGTACATCCCTGTATGTCACTATAGCACAGCTATTATGTGACAATACAAGCCCACACTCACTGGGGCTGATACCAGAGTAGGCAATGAGGGCAAGAGGTGTGCCAAGAAAACACTTGGTGAAAGCCAAAACACCAGTTCATGCACGCTGTCCCTGTCCTTCCCTCTGTGCAGCAGGAGCAGGAGGGATGCAAAATTCGGTCAAAAGGGTCACCAAAGATGGACACCTAAACTTTGTCATAGTCTGTCTGGCTAAAGCAGTATCTCATATAATCAATACCAAACCCTAGATTCCTTTTAAGGCCCCCAGAAGGGGAGGCTGTTGCTCATTAGATGCCTTAACTTGCCAGAAAAAAAATCTCCCTTTGGAGATCTTCAAAGTCCCTTACCTCTCTTGTTCACCAGTTTAGTGAATACAAACACTGAGTTTCGCAGGATTGTTTCATTAGGAACCCTCAGCATAGATCTACATTTGGCAGATGGGGCCAGACCTGTTATGCCCCATCTTTTGCAAAATACTGTTTTCAATCTTTTAAAAGCACTTTATTCTTATTTCTATCTATAGCTATCTTTCTTTGAAAGCATGGAGGACTTGGAGTCAACCAAATAAACTTGTGAAAATAGAAATGAACACTATTTCTCATTTTTTCTGTAAGGCTTCCAACCCACCATAATATCTAACAAGCTATAGGAAATAAACATTTTTCCATGGCTGCTAAAACTCCAGCAAATGAATTGAAGTAGAAATAAAGATAAAAATGCTTAAGCACTTTTACCCAATATCATTGTATTGTTTTGTTCTGGTCAGAAAGGCCCAAAACTTTGGAAAACTAATAAACCACAATATTTAGGTCAGATTTAGTGGTTCGTGAGATATACCATGTCCACAGGAACAAGACATAAAATAAATTGAAAAAAGAGGGGGAAACCATAGCTAGAGTTCTTACCATTTTTCTTGAAAAGGATGTCCTGCCTACAGCTTTCAGCACAAAATGGCCAACAGAAAAGAAAACTGTTTTTTCCCACTTGCGTTTAAAGGAATATATTTTCATATACTTTCTGTATATGTCGAGAAAGGATGAATTAATTGTGGATGTTTTTAAGGGGGAAATGGACCACATTGGATTAGGCAGGGCTGTGCCCTGAGTGATGACCAGGAGGGAGACCATCTCCCCCACCTCACACACACACACGCGCACACACACACACACACATAATTCCTCACCGGTCTTAAGAGATAATTCAGATTCTCACACTCCTGGGAGAGGGGCACCAGAAACCCCAGTAGGAAATTTGTGGACAAATAAAGTCACACCTAAAAGTACACAACTGGGTGACTATAACAGGTACATTCTGTGTTCATAGCAACACTTCATGAATCTTGAATGAAACTGAGGATGAATGTAAAAAAATATTCTTTATTATACTTTATTAGTAAAACTGTTTTATTGCTAGGAAATATTTATTGAAAGTATTTACAATTATTATAATTAAGTACTTATGAGCCCATTGATTAAGAAGTATCTTAATCGTATGGTTTTTTAAATGGAAAATCTGTTCTATGGAAGAAATATCCATTGTTTCCTAAAAGTGTCCTAGTTTTCTGACCCCCAGAAGGCGCAGTTATGATTTGAACTATTCAGAAATTTGGTATAGAGTAACTTTGCATTAAACCACTGTCTCTCCTGTGTACTGACATCCATCAGTCAAAATCATTGCATCACCATCAATCACCTGGTAAAAGAAATAATACTGTTATTGTAATAGCACACGATCAATATCTGTTTTGATGATAAACCTCATTTCAGTAAATGCCTTGTCTTCCTGACAGCAGGAGTCTATCACTCTACGAAAATAATCTATTTCATTCAGATTATCTCTTAATTAAAGGTTTATGGCTGTTCTTTTAAAGGTATGGCCGGGAAGGCAATTTCTTATGTAAAGCTGAAGCTAACTAGCTCTGTGGTAGAAATGAAAGGAAGACAGAAAAGCCAGTTTCCGCTGTCCCTGGCTCTAGGTGCTATCTCCTGGTTATACAACTCTTCACACTCCCATTCTCAACAACGATGCTTCACACTGGCTATCTAGAAGGGCTGCAGATAGATACTGACCTGTACTTGTAACTTCCAGCCAGATATGTCTTTAAAAATGGATTTTCCACCCCAACCTAACTTTACTTCCATCTAAATTAAAACTGTAAAACCCAAGAAAACGTTTTTATTAACACAATTAAAGTAATATCCCAGAAATCACTTCAGCTAAAATATTTTGTAATTAATTTGGAATATTTTGCATGAGCTTAGAATCCTTAATATTTTTAACAGAAAATAGAGACAGCTTGGAAGTAAAAAGTAATTTTAGAATCAGCAACATGCTTATAATTGTTTCTAGGCACACTTGAAATAATATTTTGGAAGAAATTTCTGTTCCATTTTTTTCTTAGATGCTCTAAAGATTCTGCTGGTAAGAGAGAAGTCTTACCCCTTGAGCAGAGTGCAATCCTGTCCAGCACAAAAATCAGTGGCAAAAACTCTGTTGACTGGATGGGGCAAGTACTGCTCTCCAACAATTTGAATTTCCATCATTGTAGTCATTTCCCTGGCAAATACTTTCCAGGTTAATATCATAGCCTTTCTGTTTTCTTATGAAATCTCTTTTGTTGTAAAATGTTCTCCATAATATTACAGAGTAGAAATATTTTATATAAGAGTAGTCTCAGTTAAAACTTAAAATACAATTTTTTCCCCATAGTTCTTTCTTTCTTGGCAGGAAATCCATATAAGGCTCACAAAAAAGAGGATTAGCTCCATGAAACTGAAATAATTTATACAAATGGAGGTGTACAAAGAAGCTGCAGTTCTGAAAATTTACAGCAAGTGAAAAGCTGTGGATCAAGAATCCAAACTCTCCTTCCAGATAGTGAAATGGGGGTGATTCATCATTCCATTAGACAATTCACATGATATATCTCCAATTACTTCCAAGATATAAATGGATATAAAGCTTAGGGTACTGTGTGAGATTTCAAGACAGCTTTAATTGATTTCAGTGGGAATTGCATTTATGTATCTAAGGGGAGAATTCAGCTGTTCATATTTAAAATGCAGAATCTCAACATACTTAAATAATGTTGCAAGAATCTGAAAGAATGGTCAGCTTAGGTTTTTCTCAAGAGACATGAGGATGCTGCAGCTTACATGGGATACATAACAATAATTTTAAAAGATGGGTATTCACATCAACAAGGACTTTTCAGTGCAGTGATGCGCTTCGGGTAGGAGGCCTGTATTTCAAATCAGAAAGGGTTCTTGAGTTTACGTTCGTTTCATTTCGGACAGATTTCTGAAAGAAATAACAAGGCGTGTCGGGAGTGTTAATAGTTAAGGGCTGCGGCATATTTATATTTATTTGGAGCAGTTTGGTAGGCTGACTTGTCCTGCCTTCATGCCCCTCTGCAAGGAACGGCAATGCATATGTGGCAATGAGCATCCTTAAGGGCCAAGGGATTTCAGCCAACTCTGGGGAGAGTTCTGTGCTGTCTAGCAGTATTGTATTGAATTGAGTTGGGAAATGAAGAACCTGCATCTCCTTCCATTCAAAATACTCTCCCCACTTTTTTTTCAGGACTGGGAAGGGAGAAGAAGCAGTGGTATTGCAGACCCCTCTCAGGGGTTTACTAAGCCACGTATTTTTTGGCTTTGGAGGGATGGCTGCAGGTCATGCACAGAAGTGTCCGTGTAGGGGAGTCCTAATCGGGAGAACTGTACGACAGCCAGGGAGATTAGCACTTTTTAGCGTATGCATTTGCGCATTTTATTCTCAACAGATGCCAAGTCAATGGGCATCAGAACAGCAAGCAGTAGTTTTTATTTCCTGCTGAAATGTTTTTCTCAGTGTAATGTACTGTCAGTAGAATTACTCGTTTATGTCAGTATGGTTAGTGACTATTGGGCATTAACTGAAGCAAGTGCACCCTGTTTAATTTCAGACTTGACAAAGAACTTTATTTCATGCTGCATTCTTCTTGCAAGAAAATCCAAACAATATTTTAGAAGGAAAGCTTGTCTGTCCCATTTTGCCCTCTTGCATTTAGTTGCTTGACTCTCTTTAGCTCACTGCTGTCTCACAAAATCTCCTTTGGGCAGTGGTAACATAGTTAAAGGCTCCAAGATTTATGACTTCAATTGTTTAGCTCGCTGGCAATAATGCATCATGACAGAAGCAATTGTTGGAACAGGCAGCTATGATACCATTCTTTTATGAAAAACTGTAGCTTGAGATAAGGAAAGCAAAAGAAGTCTCTTGTGAATATTATTATCCTCTGGAAATTATCCCAAAAAGATTTGCAGTTTCTCTATAGACTATGGCTAGAGTTCATTGATCCACAGACTATCATCCTGAATAGCAGATTAAAAACAGATGGCCATAGATCTGCTCTTGGCTACAAATCTCAAAAGAAATGAGAGGGAGTACAGTGGTGACTGACCACAAATGAAGGCATAGAAGGGATTCTTCTTTTTTTTTCCTTTAATTCCCTGTTTGGTTCCTCTGTAGTTTTATACGAAGTCCATTATAGTTAGAACTTAAATCATATCAACACAGAGAAGGTATGCAAAGTATACTGAAATAGATCAAAATTATACAAAATATCCTAAAAATACACTACAAAGTCTTTTATGTGAGGTCTCTGTTAGGTTATTGTGCTGGAGCTGTGCACCGTCAGTGAAAAGAGTCTTTGTATAAACTGACTTGAACTGATGGTAATCCGTTTGCTTTAGTGGCTTGGGTCAAGTGAAAAGTAGCTATAAATTATGTGTCCCCATAAAAGTAATAAATATATACTACAAGGTAAGGTAAAACAGAGGATGAACCTCTGAATATTTTAACTGTCATGTCAAAATCCTTGTTTTCATTTAACATATGCAGATATGCAGATTTGTTAATATAGTAAGTAATGTCAGTCCTTATGCATGTAAGTGCAACCTCACAGACCAAGATTTTCCATCTTCTTTTTTCATAGTTTTTCATTCCATTTATTGTGTAATGCCATTCAATTTTGAGTAATATTTTCCTTTTTCTCTGCTCTGAATTAACTGAAATGGTGAGCTAAATTTCCAAAATTTCTCAGGGAATAAAAATTCCAGAAAATTTTAGTACACGCTCATTGAAGCAATCTATTTCTGCAATCTGTTTAGTGTTTTTTTATTCTGATCTCAGTAACATCATTCTAACAACATAAAAATACCTCAATTTAATATTGTAAAAATTCTAAGTTTCCAGTTATAATTTTAGATATTTTGTTTGGAATTTATGTTATATTAAAATGTTCATTACATATAGTACAATATTCAATGCATTTGGATAGGATAGTAAATTAAACCAATTAAAGAAGCAATAAATCTTGTTTTTACTTTTTTTCATGGTATGTTTTCTCAAAATCAATAGATTAAGTATTTTGAAAATAATGAAACTGCACTTCTATGAGGAAGCTGGTTTATAAAATTGTTTCCAGGCAGTGCTACTCTCAGATAGAAAGTCATGAGTCTGGTTAGTCAGTGAAATTCCCATATAGTTTGTTATTCAGTTTTAGTTCAGCTTTTTATAAGCATTTTCAAACACAAACAGAGTTTTCAGCAGGAATCTACTTAATACTACCAAATTAATGGAATTGATAATATTACTGATAATTGTATAATAATACATGAATTGTATAATCAATATTAGTGTTATAACCATCTAGTGTAAATCGTCAGAGCAATCAAATGACATTGTTTCTGTTCTTAGATTATTAGACTATTTTTATTTTTCATTTCATTCTTGGAAATAGTGTCCAGGCATAGCTGTGCATACTTCAAAGTCATTATCAGTGAAGAAGAGCATCTGTACACATCTGTTGTTCAAATGTTAGTAAGAATTAGATGCAAAATATTGATCAAAACTCATATTTTTTCAGTATTGACTGTCCATAAAATGCATGGGTTTGTTAACTGAGTTTCCTATTTATCATGGTTGGAAGATGGAAAAAAAAAATCATCTCAGCTCAGTTAATGTTCGTGGAACAGCATCAAAGTATTAGAAGGTGTCAGCCCTTCACAATCTGCCTATGTTACCATCTCCTGGAACGGGTAACAACTTGGAAATATAACGCCGCAGAAGTTTTGGTCAAGACAGCTTCATCTTCTGAATTAAAATCTGGATCTCGTAAGTAGCTAAAACATCATGTGTAACTCAGACTGAGCCTTTGGAAGGACGTTCAGAATTTTCAGCTGAACAGCCACTGAGGCTCTTGCCTCCATAAATTAAACTTGCTTTCCCTCAGTAGGTTATCATTTCATTTACATCATAGTTATTGTCCACCAACACGGAATGATTTAATTCTCATTTACATCAGGGTAAATGACAATTTTCTATCAAAATGTTTCTCCCTGTGAAAAATGATTTTGCAATTACCATGAAAATTTTACTAAAAGTATTCAAGAATGTTGATCCTTTTAATTAATATCTAAATATATTTTCTGTCACTGGTGGACAAAAAACACTTTACTTTCATGTTTTAGGCATCAAACAACATAACTGGTGGAAGAAGGCCTTTTTTTCATCAAAACAGCTTCTTTCCTCTCCCCAATCCATCGTAAAAGAATGAAATAAAGATTTTTTTTTAAGAAAATGTAAGAATTAATTTGTTTTGACATACTTATCCTCTCTTTAAGCATCTCTGTTTTATAATGCTGCTGGGTAGTGTCAGAATTCACCTTCTAGACAGGGCAGGGGATATCTCAGGCATGTCAACCCTTCTTCAGGGGTCAATCCATGAATCCAGTACTTCTTCAATTATATTTTTTGATGATCAATGAACTGATCCCTGGTGTCTCAGGGATGCTTTGCCTTTTCTGTCACTGCAAGGACTAGCTCCCTTCAAATGCCAGATTGGTGAAGGCAATGCTATTGCCTTTATTCCAGATGTGACTCCACAAAACCATTTTGAAAAATCCTTACAGTTACAAAAAGTGTTACTTCACATAATGAATATTCTTTATTTTTCCTCTTTGTGACAGAATTTTTATGTAAGTTACACTAATGAAACTTTTCAAGGACTCCTGGTGGAGAGGATCTATCAGTTTCAAGGTTATAATCCAATATGTAATATAGTGTTTGGAATATAAAAGGAGACTAAGAGACTACCTCTTTTCTGGAATATTGCTTAGCACATGCGTACATGGAAGTTACTACTTAGAAAGCATTATGTTAAGGTCTCAAAAACCATAGGCTCCTCCAAAATATGGAGATAAGTGTTTGTGTATTTAGGAAATGGTGAGCAATATGAAGTGACAAGTACAGAGGATCTTACCAGTCTGGTTCAGCAAGTTTGTGCAAAAAATGCTATTTCTAATGTATTCATCCTGTAACAAAATGAATTCTCATTTTATCCCTGTAAGCTAAGTTAGGTCTTCAAGTCTAGGGACGTAAGCAAAGAGGTCATCCACGCTGGCTGGACAGTGTTTGGAAAATGGGAATTCATAATCCATTGATTCCTCTGAAGTTTAGTCCTTCAACACAAAACATTAAACAATTTGGAGTTCAGCTACACGGTTTTGAACTCCGTGGAGGAGCTGGACAACAATGAAAGTCTTTCATTAAAGCAAATGTCAGCCAAGTTTGCAATGCCTCTTTGATTAGCAAAAATGGCTTTGCATGTTATGCCTTAGAGTGCTTCCTCAAGGTCCCATTTCCCTAATTTTCTAAACATGGGGTTATTAACTCTTCACATACTGACTTATTGTCACTGGTGCAGTAATGAGCACTCTTCTTCTCTGGCTGTGCTGGTTACCAGATGCAAAAAACATTCATGACTCTCAACTGCCAAGGCAAATTTTTTGTTATCCATTCTGCTTTCTTAAAACTTTCTCTTGTCCGTTTGATATAGTATCATCCTCCAAAGGAAAGACTGATTCCATATCATGCTTAGTACTGTATTTTTTTGGAAGTTTTTACCCATTTGTATTTCCAGGCTCAGGTAGGGCAGCACATGAAATTCACACAGAGACCTCAGGTGGGATTCTGAATACTCCCCCCAAGCCTCCAGACCTTTCTGATCTAGTGTCTGGCTCAGAGTATCATTGATCCAATGGTTAAGAATTATTTTGAACAAAAAACCCTCTTAAATAGCTCAGACTCAAATCCTGAAGTGTTTATGTGAACAATGAATGTGAAAAATGAATCAAAACATCCTGCTGTTAATATCGTTGTATTGTCATATTTTTAAGGATAGCCACTATTTTTCGGTAATTTACAATGTCTTACGCCCTGCAAAGGCAGGGAACTGTTCAGCCAAGAGTGGCAAGGAAGGTTAACTAGCAGTTCCTGTCTCCAGAGATCAGTTGATGGCATTGATTACGCTGTTGTATAAAGAAGGAAATGAGGAAGCCACATTTTTTTTAGTTTTGTTGAATACCCATCACTGTGAAGGGTCAAAGAAAACTGAATGCCTAATGAAAACAACTGGAAACATTGGAAGGGATAATTATTTACAAAAATCAGAATGAAAAAACTACAAAGGAGGTTGGTGTTTTTGTGTGCTATGAATGATGTTACAGACTACTAAGTCTAGGGAGGAGTGAGATATATTCAGACTATCTATTTTGATCAATAATGCAGACATAGATGCTTAGAATGACACCTACCTTCAAAAAACTTGATGACAGAATCAATCTTACTAGGCAGAGCCAGTAAGTCATAGCTACATACACATTCAATGGCAATGATATGGTGGGAAATGTAAACTGTCTGAATAGGGCTCCTATGTCATTCTATAGACTGCCCAGGGAGCCAGACAACCTTTGTTTCACTCACTAACTGGTATCTTGACATTAAACATCTGTTGGGTATGCAAGTCCACTTTGAGCACTATAGTAGCTGGTCAGAATATGTCTTGTTACCACTAACCAGTTGTGTGACCAACTTCAAGGAGAAGTATCTACGCTACAAAGTCTATCGACAAAACTAGTGCGAAGTGATTTGCTGCAATCTCTGCAGCAGATACAGGCCTGGCCAGGGATAATGAATTAATTCTCTCTGGGACTGAGACAAATGCTGGCAAAGAAGAGAGAAGTTTGCACTGATTTTTTTTCTTCTGCTGTGCTTTTGTAGGAGGCAGGCTGGCTGTGGACCGATCTGCAGTAAACACTGAATTCACACTTAGGCAATTACCCTTTTTGAGAGAATGCAAAAAAGCTCAACCTGGTGAATTTATCACGTTCTTGCATTTATTGCATTGTAGGAAAAATCAGGTGACACCACAAATGAAATCATGAGAGAGTCCTCCACAAGGATTTTAGGGGAGGAAGGTATTTTCAATAGTAGGACATTTGCTTAAAGGTTTTTGGAAAAACCTCTACCCCCTTCTTTTGGCTTTAGGTCTATTTTGAAACATAACATGGCTGTTTCGCCCTTCTGCTCTTCTACTGTCACTGGTTTTATCTGGAAATATTTTCATCAGACAGGAGTGTCCCGTACAACAGGGAATGAAAACATTTTTGCTCGTTCAAAAAAAACCCGAAGGTTTCACTGTGGAATGAGAAAGGGTCTGATGACATTTTCTAGCAGCCAGCAAATCATGCTGTCATGCATAGGGAAAAAGCCACTAAAATATCCCCAGCTAAAATATCGCAAAATTATGTAGAGCTCAATCCTAGGGAGCCATCTGCCATGTGAAAGCTCCACTGATTTCTAAAGGCATTCATTGCAGGCAGGCTTGCAGGACTGGACGCATAATTTGTCCCTTTTAGAAACTGTAGCTGTCGAAAAGAAACCTTCATCAAAAACACTTGAGTGGCAGAGGCTGCCTGAAAAAAAGGCTGTGAATTCAATTAGGCAAAGAAACCCACCACATACCCTCAAAAGGAGTTTGTGTGCTGGCTGAAAATGCACCACAACTACAGGTATAGAAATGAGCTACCCGTGAAAGGGCTGATCCTGCCCATGTGTATGTGTGGAAATCTGCCTACTGTCGGGGAGTTTTCTGTTTAGAAAGTGTGCAGGTAAGGTTCCTCCTCAGTAATTGTCCTTTCCTGAATTATAGGCCTTTTAAAATTAAAGGTAAATAATGCCAGACCATATGGAGGAGTTTTTGACATACACTATACATACGTGGAGAGATGTGTAGATGTGTATATGTATTTACGTACAATATTTCAGCATTGTCTTCCATTTTGTTAACAAATATCTGTTGGGAATGGCTTAGTGGGTCCTGTCTTGGGACAGGGAGATAGTTGAACAGCCTCTCAGGGTCCTTCTCCCAGTTTTGTGTTCCTGGAAGCACTGAACCTCAATGTGGAGGAAACAATCTGCAGAGAGGCAGAAGGGGATGTGTTTTACAAATTGCAGCCTGATGAGCTCTGCAACAACATTAAACACCCATGGAGAGTTACTATAATACAAATACTAAATGAAAAATCTTTTATGGCAGTAGTGAAAGCAAAGCCTTTGATATATATATATATAAAATAGATAAATTTCCATTAATTTTCAACTTGGGACAGACGGTATATTTGAATTTACAGACATGCCAAATGGTAATTTTGGCTTCCAATCTTTGAGATGTGGCTGATCTATTATGGGTGATAACAGCATATGTTACTTTCTGAGTCAGTTTCTGTTATGTCATGAGAAGCACCACCGCTAGTAATGGAAGACATTTTTACATTAGCTAAATTATCAAATGAGGTTCATAACACATAAAATAGGTGGGCTCCAAAGGTAAATTCAATATTTCAGATGGATGTCAAATTCAATACTTAGTAAATAATTTGACAAAAACAAATCTCACATGATAAATCAACATCACATGTAGTTTGTTCAGATTTTTTTTCTTTCATGATGTGTATCTTGACAACTTTCTTTAGCTGGTTATGCCTGGGAGAATCAACAGAGACATTTGGCCTTTGTGGGTCTGTGTCCGAACTTGTATGTCCCGGGGAGGTACGTAGCTGCTTGAGACGCCGCAGAGCCGCAGCGAACAGCCGAGGAACGGGAGCATCTGAGTGCAATTTGATGGAGCAGATGTTGCATCCCAGCACTCCACAGCTGCCTTAAGGCTTTGTCTGGTGTCAGCCCTTTCCTAAATGAGTTTTCATAATGAATTTATCTGTTAATTGACACATAAAAATCTATGTTAATATAACATTAAGGGCCTATCTTAAATTTACAAATGCCAGGAAATTAGAGGGGAAAAAAAAAGCCTAAGCTTGACTGTCACCAAAACTTACCTGCTGTTTTCCATGGGGAAGAAACCATTGATGCAGATGCACTTTACATACCACAAAATTAAACATCCTTTTTTTTTTTTTTTTTTTTTTTTTTTTGCTCAATAATAAAA
>VFFE01007674.1:4508548-4582373 GCA_008921705.1 Burhinus oedicnemus | reverse complement strand
CAGTGTTTGACCACCCTCACAGTAAAAGTATGTTTGAATGGATTTCCTGTACTTCAGTTTGTTCCTGTTGCCTCTTGTCCTGTTCCTGGGCACCACTGAGAAGGGTCTGACTGTCTTCTTTACTCCCTCATTAGGTATTTATATGCACAGATAAGATCCCCCTGAGCCTTGTGTTCTCCAGACTGAACAGCCCCAGCTCTGTCAGCCTCTTCTCCTATGTCAGGCTTCATGGCTTTTGCTAGACACACTTCAATACGGCCATATCTTCTACTGGGAAGTCCAGACCTGGGCACAGTAGATTTTGGTGATCTGGCAATACTCAGTTTAAGCTCTCAGACCACACCTTGGTGCATAGGGCCCAGGCAGGCAGGATGTTGCCTTTCTAAGCTGAGGACCATGTAGAGGACAGATTTAGGTCGTCATCCAAACCTACACGGATATGTCTCTCCTGATAAATGGTGCAATAATGCCTCTGGCTACACAAACAGCTGGTTGCTCTGTGCTAAGTGGGTCATAGTAGTCCTCTGTGTGGTGCCTGCACATTTGTGGGGGTACCCCAGTGCAGCTGGGAGGGTGCACAGAGGGTACTAAAGATGTCTCTCAACTGCACCGCCCGGTTTGGCACTCCCCTGAACGGGCAGAGTGGGGACACATGTCAAGGCACAAAGTGTCGTGTCCCCGTGAAACTCTATGGATGTCATCCATAGCTAACTGTTAACTAGACCTAACTGACTGGTTATTCTAAACCTATTATCCTAGTTTTGAATTAATTTTTTGACTGAAAATATTTCCCCTTTACCTTTCTCTCTTTTAGTTAACACACTTCTAGTCCTTTCCTAAATTTCCTTGGACAAGTGCCGTGAACGGAGCTGCCACTACCCCTGATGGTTCCTGATGAAGTATCTGAGTGGTGACATTGATGGAGAAATGATTGAAGTGCTTTGAGTGCAGTGTTTGCAATGACTGTCCATAACATGAAGGTGGTAGCGCTCAGGATACACCTGTTCCTCCTTATGGACCACCTGTCTCTCTGAAAAGGTGTAGTCTGCAAGGTTGAAAAGAGGCAGATGTGAGCTTGCTTATACATGTACTTCCTACTTATATGCATGAAACACCTATAAATGCTGCATTTTGTCTGAAAAAGAAGTCTTACTCTAGAAAAAAACCCAATCCTTTTATTTTAGTGATATGAAGTAATGGAAACGCTGTTAAAACCACATTAGCATGACCAATAGCAGTGGGGGGAAACTATCCTTGCGTGAGGCAAACAGCACTTCTGAAGAAAATGACCTCGCATGTTGATCAAGGGCCTGCCAATAGCGATTGGTTCAAATTTTTATGGTCTGCCTCTCCTTTCTCCAGCATGCAGCCTGACATCCCAGTTGCACCATGTGTTCTTCGGCTTTTTCATCCATGCACAGTGTCACACAGTCTCATTCCCTTGAGATTTCTTCCCCCGTATACCCTCTTCCCACACCCCGCTGCCCACCCCAGTGCTTTCCTGCTGCTACACCACAGCCCCACAGCCCAGAAGCATCTTAGCCCTGGCCTCCAGCTCTGCATCTGCACCCTCACGAGTAGTTTGGTGAGTATTGCACCCGCCAGTGCTTGTGCTGCGCAGTCTGTAGAGCAGACTATCTCCTGATAGGAGAGATAGGAAGGAGGAAGGAACAAAGCAAGCAATCCCCTGGTCTGCAGAGCATCATGGGTCCCCTACAGGTCACCATCTCTGTTTCACGGGGTGGGGAACTGAGAAGAAGAGGCATACAGGAGACGTCTGAAATGAGGGCAACAGCGGAGCCAGGCCAGCACTGAACTTGAGCTATGATTGGCAGATTTAAACACAATTTTACTACTGAAAATAAAATGGCAATGATCACAAATTGCAGATTGCAAATGTAATATTCCAAAACCTGTTTCAAATCTGGAAACACTCCAAGACCAAAAAAGTGCACTTTTTTTCTTATGAGTTAGGATTGCTCTCATTCTTTCAAAACATGTCTTCCTTTATGGACGTACTCTGAATTAAGAAACTGGCTACGGGAACCAAGATAAAACAGAAAGGAATAAGTTCCAGAGATTTAAAAACAGTCATAGAGAGAGCAAAGAGAAAAAGGAAGCAAAATGTGTTTGAAATTGAATGTTTGAAATTATTAGTTTATCCTGGGGTATAAACTAACTACACTGTAGTATCAGCTAACAATTCCAGTACTGTGACTACTAAACTCTCTTGGATAGAAAATGTCATGATGTTATTTCGAAACGTATTTTACAAGGACTTTACTAATAGAGATGTAAACACAGCAGGTCCACAGAGGCAGAACAGAAAATCAGCTGTAGACATTACAGCAAAATACTCTAACGACCACAAATGAGCTGGATCCTGAGGCAGGCATGATGTTCAGTATCTGATGGATGATGAATAGAAATAGACAGTCCTCTTCATAATGACAGGACTAACAAGACACTGCACTTCTTTTGCTATAGAGAACATGCAGCATGGATGTGATCTACCAATTACTTCATTCTCAGGGCTGAATTAGCAAATATCATCTGCTCCTTCCCATTTCTATCCAGGAGAAGAAAAGACAGGGATTTTGTTCCCCCAGCTCACAGGCGGATTTACAGTCTGTCCCAGCAGTTTACGGATTGAAGAAGTTGGGTGAAGAAGATGTGTGTATGAAAGTCAGTCAGGAACAGGTCAGGTAACTGAGAGTGGAGATGCGTGAAGTACTTCAGGGTGGAGATGTACAACTGCTTTTTGGGTAATACTACTTCTCATTTCTGAAAACTCTCCATCCACAAACTACTACAAATGAATTGTTGCTATAGTTACTATAGCCTGTTCAGGGTTCAAATGTTTGAAATAGCAAGTCATATCCCAAGCAATCATGAGTTTAAAGATCATTCTTTGAGATTATAAAGCATGGTTACCAGACCACACAGAAAATGCCACTCAGTGATGGAACAGGTCCTTTCCAGTCATCTGTTTCTAAAATCATATACATTTTCTATCAGTTTAATGGTTCAATTACCCCAGAAGCTGCAAAGGGTACAAATCCGAAGCAATCCAAGGGATGTTATATATCATTCCGTGACAATCCGGTACTTTGCCTGTGGACTAATAGGGACCTCATTTCCTGAACTGATGAACAGCAAGCATTTTTAACTATACTACCCGGGCCTACAAATGGCAGCCTAACTTTCATATTTGCTGATGGCTTTGTTTATATAAAGTCTGTGATTTACTCAACAAAGCAAAAAGTGTGCAAGAAGTACCGTCACCAAAAACTTAAAATTATTCATCATAAGTAACAATTAAAGGATCAAATAATTTTGTCTCTCAAATGGAATATAAGAAAGTGTATCAAACTAGTGGGACATACTTTGCAGCATTTAAATGAATGTACAGGGTGCAGCTTAATTCAGCATTGTGGAGTTTTTAAGAATTCTTAAGATTTGGCTGCATTTTTAAACTGTGACAGCATCACAGTCAAAGCACAATGGGGATAAAAAGTATTTACCATCATCATGGCAGTCAAAGCGATAGCATGGATTTTTATGACAACCTGTGCAGCACTGTGAGCCACTCCCTTGGTTTTCCTCAATCCTTAATCACCTGACTGTATCCAGCACAAAAGGTCCCTTTATTACTGGAAAACAGATTAGAAAAAAAAGCTGCTTCTCTGCTTTTGCATGTCATGCTCTCCTGAAAAGCTGTGGAGCCAAAGGATTACCCTTAGGGAAGGACTTGCTCCCCAGGCTACTTTTCAAGTCCCTGGTGAGAGCTGATCTTGGACATACATGCTCCAGATCCGGTAACAAAAAGAATTGTGTTGCTCAGCCATCTCACTCTGAAGTGGTTTCCTTGCCATTGTGTGAGTGTAATTGAGAAGCATAGCTCCAGAAAATAACCTTTATCATTAAGAATACTAAGCTGTATAACAACTAGGAGTTTATGGCACTGCAAATATTTTATACTTTTGGAAATCACTGTAAAATCAAAAATGTAGAGGTTGCATTAATTTTGGTAGAGGCAAATGCTTTCATAGATTATCAGGCTTGAAAAATTAAGCTGCTGCTTTCAAGGCCAAATTTGTAAAGGAGTGTCGATCTATTTCCCATTAATACCTTCACAGTTATTGAGGGTGGCTGGGAGGGTTTACCCATAATTTCCCCTCTACTGGGGTGAGCCACAGACTATATGTAAGCAATACCATCAGTATGAACAAACTGGATATGAGGTGCACCATCTGTAGATGCAAATGACACTTAAAAAAGACGTATTCAGATGACTGTGCATGAATAGAGGCAATATTGGAAAAATTGGTCCAAGATTTCTGTATCTTTTACAGAAGTAAAAATGCCTGTTCAATACCGTGATCCCCTAAGAACTATGAGGAAGCCAAACTTCTGAATGTAATGCAATCTCTCCTCTTTCATTATTAAGATTTAATACATTTTGAGGTTGGAGAAGGCAACATATCTCATTACAGACTGGTTAGTACAGAATGTAAAAAAAAATAATCTGCTAAGTATTGAAATAATGAGGGCATTTTCCTCCTTCTGCATGTAATTTGTCTCATATTCCAATTTATTTCTGTATAAATTTATTGTTACATATGTTAATACACAGGATTAAAGCAAGAAAAAAATTATTAAATGCATTGTAAAACATATGGAAACACACAGATTATGTGATCTTTACTAAAAATCCATCTTAATGATGAAAGCACCATTTAGCATCCACTCTAGAACTGCACTTGTTCATTTATTTATGAGACACTACTTTCTGTAGACAAAGAAAGTATCTTCCAAAAATAGGAGTGCCATATTTTCAAGGCATACTGTATATTTTATTTTTGTAACTAGTAAATGTCAAACAGTATTCATACACAGTATTGACGCATTAATGTTTTCATTCAACAGTGAAGATACCTTTCCTCATTACATTATATATTTATGACACGCACAACTGTCAAATAAATTATGTCAAAACAGCTAAAGTCAGACCTTGTGACACTTGAATCATAGAATCAGGGCAAATAACCTTTAAAATGAAAGACATACGATGAGAATTAGAAACATTTAATTTGCATAAATGTAATGTTAACAGTCTTTTCCTTATTACATACTTTATGCCTAATTTATAATTGACACTATATTCATTTCTTAACATCAGTTTGCACTCTATTTTTTTTCCTCATTGCTCGTTTTGTTTTGGAATGTGTGAAACACAAATTCTGGAAGAAGCATATGATCGGATCCCCATTTTAACATACTCTGATTAGCACGTCTTAAATTTTGTGGAAAATTCTTCATTCATATAATGTACTACGTAACATTTAGAATTAATTCCTAAAAATAGCTAAAAATTCCCAAATGCATCAAGCAAAAACATCTCTGAAAATATTGGGCCATCTCTTGAAAACAACCTAGTATTGATATTTTCCTATGAAGTGCAGAATACACCAAAGTGTGCAAAGTTGAAACATTGATTTTCAGAAGCTAGAAGATTCATACATTTTGAATTTAGGAATGTAAATCTGAGCATCTAAGTGTACATATAGGAAACAAAGTGAAATGTTAGATTTTCAGAATTGCTTACTACTCAGAGTAGTAAACATGTTGGTTTCAGTAGTTGAAACCTGTTAGTAAATGAGACTCTTCCCTGAACTTCTGCTGGAGGGTGCAGTCTCTCTCTCACACCTTCAGACATTGATAGGAATGGAGAGAGCTCGGCACTTTGCAGGACTCCGCTCTTATTGCTGACACTACACAAGGTTACCGATACGAGAACAGCTGATAAAACTTCGCATTACTCTGAAAACTCCCTGGGGATGTTCAGGTAAATAAGACTGGAAGGTACAAAGGTGAACGTCTGCCTCAGGAGGGCACAATAACTAAAATCCTTATTCTTACTGGCTGCAACTCACCTCCGTGTGGATTGCGACACCAGGGCCGGCACTGCTGTGAGAAGACATAGACTTTGTGCAGTCTCTTTGCTACAGGGTGAGTTTGGCTCCCTTTGCCTTTCTAAATCAGGAGAATAAATATTCTATAACATTCTATTATTTTGTAATAACAGTAGTTGGACTAGATGATCATTGTATGTCCTTTTCAACTGAACTATGCTATGCTGTGCTATTCTGTTCTGTTCTGTTCTAGTGAAGCTAATTGGGATGGTTTGGGCTAAGGTCCTATATAATTACGTAGTAATTCTTGCTGAGAGCCAGAGGGAAGCCAGCGGACGATCTATACAAAGAAACATTGAGGAAAGAGTTGAAACTGACAGCAAATTCCAAAACTTAATCTGGAAGGTTTAGGGTGTTTCCTTAAATCTTCACCGAAGAATTGAGCAGCTGTTTGTCGGTTGACTCTGCAAGTGAAGCAAACACACCAGCACCAGAGGTTTGCAGAGAACAACTCAGTCAAGACACTAAGCAATGCCCAGCCCACCAGCACAGCGACCGGTGATGTGCCGGCAGTCGGTCACCGGTGCACGAGATCTGATGGCATGTCATCCTGGTCACTCGAAGACAGACAATGTGCAATCACTAGTTTTAGTAAACGTCAATAGCTCGGAGGAGTGGTGGTGGTGAAGCAGAAACTGCATCAGTAGTGGAGTACTTTGCCGTCCTAGGCCAATGGTAAAAAAGAAATGAGCCTCCCTCGCCCACTAACCGTGGTTCTGTAAAGCGGTTCTGGTCTGACAGCACTTAAACTCAGTGCAGGTGTTGTAGAAGCAATTGAAAGGGCAGCTCTGTTCATGGGTCCCTTGAATGTTCTGTTCTGCTGGGAAACAACTATCCTAAGTGGTGCCACTTGCCAGAAAGGGAATCTAATTAACAATGTATATTGTCAGAAATAGAAAGAAATTTAGGCTAATTATACAAGGTGAAATACATTACAGGAATATTACAAGTATCCCAAAGCCCGGTGTTGGAAGGTTAGGAAATTTAGAGCTATGATTAAATGTTTTAAGAAGAAATGTATTTCATCCCTGATTCTACCCTGAGAGACAGTCAAGCAGTAATCACAGCATTAAGACATTTTGAATTCGAAATCTTACACTGATGAAACCCTTTTTTAAATGACACTGAAGGTCATCGAGCTAATGGGACATAAATGTCCATCTCAAAACAGCCATTTGGCTATGGAAAAGTTATTCTTATTGAAAGCAGTGGAAAGTGGAAGCCATTTCAATGAGCAATACAAAATTGTTAATTTGATGCACAGACGCAGAGGATTTCATCAAGGGCTAACACTACAAACAGTTTAAAAAGCATCTGTGTTGTTCCATTTACAAGATCATTCAGAACAAAACCGAAAGTCTCCTGGTAGATGCTATCTTTACTAAAGACCCTATTTTAAAAAAATTCATTAATCAACTTATCTGTAAATTTTCAGAATAAACATTTAGCCATCAAAGAATAAATACTGAACTTAGTAGAAAAGATACCATTTATTCTTTTATTCAGTTTGCAGTTAAGTAGAGATCTCCATCCAGCTGTGACATACAATTGATGCTTCTACAATTAAAGTACAATGTAAATGGTTTCCAAAGTGTTAATAAATTACTAAAACTGAGGAATTTATTAACCAATGTTACAGCCTGTTAGTGAGTTCAACGATGTAACGAGTCATCTGCAATCAACTACAGCATCTGAAATGAATGCACTTGGGAAAATGTACATAACTTACTTCTCCTGTGTATAACAAGCTTCCTACAGTTACTAATCAACCCTTTACATAGTATTTACAAAAGCAGTCTCAGCAGAACGTGTACAGAACACTTCTGGTCATCTGTGGGACAAAGTGAGGAATAACGCCTGGTGTCACCTATAACTGAAAGGTTAAAAACCCCATGGCTCTCTCCCATTGTCTTCTACTAGTGTGGAATCACCAAGACCAGAAGAAAAGCCTATCGACGTCTTAACACAAGGATGCAGAGACATAAAAGTCACTCCGTGAGCCACTTCATCTACTGCAAGCAGCTGCTTTGGGCAAAGAGAGCAAGGAGACCCCAGACAAACGTATGTATGTAACTGCTGCTGAAAACAGAATGCTTAGCATTAGATTTTGCCTATACACTCCAGCTGCACAAAGCACCCGTATACTTCTCTGCTCTCTGCAGGGCTAAGAGGGCCATTGTGGCTGTGCCATATTCATTTACCTTTTATCTTCCATAGTTTTTTTTAAGTCAGTAAGGAAAAATCCTACTCTTCATCCTTTCTCATTTTTTGATTGGTTTTTGCTCAGCTCTTACATATTTCTGTTAGTGTTCATGTATGGCAACAAAGATAAGAGAAAAGAAAGTCATACATGTTGCCACATAACATGGTACTGATAGGACAGCATAGTCTAATATGATTGACAGCAATATATAATTACAAGCCAAATACTAACCCATAAATTCCTCCGCCCCAGTTGTGTGCTCACACACAGTGCTGCACATCAGAATTGGGGTTGAAATGTTGCACATATCTTATGTGTCTCTCCACTGGCATCACTCAGCTGCCACAAAGGAGGATTTCAACACCAAACAAAACACAGCTCAAACTGGACATGCAGACTTCACTATGCCGGAAGTTTTGGAAAAATATTACCAGTTTTTCCTCTTCGATCTGAGCTAAAGAATACCCGTGGCTTTGAAAATGTAGCAAACCATAATAATAACTCGTGACAGCTACTAGAGGGGGAGACAATCCAGTGCACTCAGCCAACATACATCTGCCTTCTCTGGATATACAGTGCTCCCACTGACCTTGACAGGCATTAAAAATTATACAGAACAAAGTATGAAAAATGGAAGAATACGAAAGCAGTGATATGATGCTGTTATTGCAAATGGCTGTCTTGAACAGAAAAAAAGGATAAGTAAAGCCATTAGAAACAGTACGCACTTGTATATGGTTTCCTGCATACACCGTATAGACACTGTTTTTAAGAATCCATAGTGCCTCGTTATTCCATGCACAAAACTACAGATGCTTATTACAACTAATGTTACAATAGAAGATATCTAAAAGAATATACCTCAGTGGTAAACACAGTCAGTACCTCATGTCTGCTTCCTAATAATTTTTACCTAAATGTATATAAAAATATTATATAAAACCACTACAGAACAATTGTACGAAGATTCTCTGAGTGATGGCATCTGAAAGATTTTTTTTCTGAATGGCAGATCTGTTATTACTGAATGTAGTAAATATATACGGCATACAAAAGATTGTCTATGAGATCCCATGGAGAAAAAAGCTAAGGAGAAACCATGGTGTAGTTCATTCTGAATATGAGCAGATCAAACCAGCCATATTCAATTGGTCGATATCACACTTCACTCTGGTCACTGAACTTGCTGTAATTCTAAATTGGGAGAAACAGAAAAAAATATATTATAATGTTTTCCTAGAATGCCACGTAAAATTAGCAGATGAAGCAGTGCTAGTTTGAAAATGGCACCATTATAAAGACCATAAATCAAGAAGTTATTTTATGATGATGAACTGCATAAAGCAACAGATGAGTCTTTTATCAACTTATCAACATAAAAATTAGAATTACATGACCTTATCCTTGCAGGATGTGGATAAGAGCACCTTTGCACTTCAGAACAGTAGCAGAGATAAAAAGGAACCATAAAGCCCTCTTGCCTCTACGTTTCTGCACATGAAAGACTAGTTCATGCTGTAGGGGGAAGCTGAAATGCAAATCAGAATGAATCTTTTTCCATAAATCTCCAACTCCTTCCTTCTTTTCTTTTCTTTTTCTTTTTCTTTTCTTTTTCTTTTTCTTTTCTTTTTCTTTTCTTTTTCTTCTTCTCTTCTCTTCTCTTCTCTTCTCTTCTCTTCTCTTCTCTTCTCTTCTCTTCTCTTCTCTTCTCTTCTCTTCTCTTCTCTTCTCTTCTCTTCTCTTCTCTTCTCTTCTCTTCTCTTCTCTTCTCTTCTCTTCTCTTCTCTTCTCTTGCCTAGCCTAGCCTAGCCTAGCCTAGCCTAGCCTAGCCTAGCCTAGCCTGCCATTTTTACTTCATGTAAACACACAAAACTCCTGCTAACCTCAGCATCTTAAAAAGGCACAGTCTGTACATAGACAGACTGTTCGTTACAGTGTGGTGCTGCTATTGCTATCATGCTCTTGTCCATCTTTTCTTATCTTCAGGTATTAAATGCAAGGAACACCTGAAAAAAACCCAAATCGCATACTTGGAAAACTCTGAAGAGTCATCAGCAGCATATATACACTGTACAGAATTGCATTTAAAATTTGAAGCTGTGTGCAAGCCTTGAGGACTAATCCGCTTAAGCCATTATTCAGAGTTTTGATTTTCTTAGCAGCTCTGGTAGAAACATGGGATCAGTTCCTAGAAAAGTGGGCTTCTGAGCTCTAACTCCCCCTTTTCACTTTGAACATTTGTCCTGGTTTTTCCATGTCCCGTTTCCATAAAATAGGAACGCTAATACATAACTGTCTTACAAGAATGTTAGGAAGGTTAATTGATGTCTATAAAGAATGGAGACATTTTTTAACACAACAATTTCATCTAATCAGACCCAGACAAAATATACAATAGTCATCCCTGTTATTTTTGCCCTGTAGCCACCATTTAGTAAACTATTTTTTTTGCAGGGCAACAAAATGAAAAATGCCAAAAAGCTCTGAAGAGAACATGTTTTTCTGGTCAATCCGCTAGACCAACTGTGCCAACTCACCTTTTCTGGATGAATCAATGGAAAGTGATTTTGTCCATAGGCAGCTGTAATTTAATTAGTAAAATATAAAGTGGAGAAAAAAAAACCAACAAAACCACAGACCATGATGAGTTTAATGTCTCTTGGAGACGGCTCTGAGCCAAGCTCTAGGCATGTTTGGAATCATAAATAAAACCATGGGAAAGCACACTACTTGTAATGCATGCTCAGTTACGCTGGGATTGCAATGGAAAAAGCTCACATGGTTTATGAGGAAAGCCCAGGTTCACAGTGTTTTAACAAGGAATGCAAGAATTAATATTGAGCAAGTAAATACATGTTCAAGCAAATGCATGTTCAAGCTTCAAGCCTCAATTTCTGAGCCAAGCCTTCCTTCTCCATCTAGCTATCTCTTCCACCTCATGCAATTCGTCTCCCCTCTTTCCACTGGTAAGCCAACACAGCACACTACGGTGCAGGGTAGAGACAAGCCTATTAGCTAGAAAAAAATGTGCTACAGATCCAGAAGCATTTTGGTCAGAACAGTGCAGTGTTGTGTGAAGTAGCTTCAAGCAACCCAGGCTGAGGAATGGAGCATAGTTTCAGTAATGCAGAACCGGGTGCAAGTTAATTTTCCTCACCGAGAAGCTATGTTAGGTGTTTCTAGATGATATTACGCTTTCAAGTGGAGAATGCACCCAGACTAATGCACCGCAACACATTGCCTCTGGATCTAGTGTAGAAGACTGAGGAGTTGTTAAAGGAGAGAGGTGATGGGAAGAGAGTGCTAGCAGGAAAATCTTGATAACTGCAGTCCAGAGGCTGAGGACTGGTTGTAGAGAACAGACAGATAAAAGCTTTCTGGACAAAAGGTTCACTGTCTAAGTAAGATTCCCCCAGACTTTAACAAATAGTTGCCAGCGTCCAAGAAGCCCTCCAGACTTCATCTACCCCTGCTGCAAGTCTCACCCTGTGAGTTTGGATGGCATCAATTGCTGAAGAAATGGATTCAAAGAAGACAGGATTTTCAGATTCAACGTTTCCACCGTACTGCATTGCTTTTATCAAGGAAGCTGCAATAAAACAAACATATGAGCACTGGTAAGGTAGTGAGGATATATAAACCATCATGTTAAAAAATTTTGTTGTAAGCTGATACTTGCCTTTGCAGTGTGCTAGCAACACATCGATGTGCCTGTTTTTACAGTCCATGTAAATCTATGCGTGTGAAAACATGAAATTCAAAAAAACTGTTTAAAATACCAGCAGAGAAAAAAATACACAGAACATATTCAAAGCAGGCAGAGCATGAATTGCTGCTGTTGAAGCTATACTGCCAGCAGCCACCAGAGTGAGCCCTTCTATAATGCAAACACCATAAGCCCACACTAATTTCCTCCCCCATCCTCAAAGTACCTGAGAATTAAATCTGAATTTGATTAACAATTACGCATTTTTAACTATATTTTTTAGTTGGGTGGGGTTTTTTCCGTTCTCCTTTTTCAGCACGTTTTCCCATCTCCTCACCACATACTTACCTACCAGCCCATAAGGCATGAATCGGACCTAGGAAGCTTTGAGACTTCCAGCAGTCTGTCAGAAAAACACCATAACCATCATGCTACATTCTGCAGTTCTTTATTTGAAAATGTTCAACTTCACAGAGATTAAATGTTCAATAAGCTAGACGGTTAAAAAAAAAGTGAAAATAACTCTAGAACCAGAGTAGGGCCTTTTTTTCTGGAAGATGAGGGACATCCAAAGCAGTCCCTGCTTCAAAAAATGTTTAAATAATCCATGTAAAGTGGAACAATTTTGAGAGAAGAGATTCAATGAGAAACACATCAGAATACCCTATTTTTAAAAACAAACCAAAAACTTGACTCAGTCTAAAAACCCCTCCAACTCTAGGAGCAGTGATGATATTTTGGGAAGGAGTGTAACAACGTTGAGTGTGTTCCTCTTCTGGGTGACTCTGTTTAGGACCTGTCATTCACTCAGAGCCTGCACTCCCAACCCGTGCACTTCACATCCCACAACAGACGTACCTCTCACAAATTTGTCAAACACTTCTTCGATATAATTTGTAGTTCTGAGGTCTCTAAGATCTTTTGGAAAACAGTTTCACATTTTTTTTCTTTTCATTAATGTTTTATTGAATGCCTTGTATTTTGAGGGAAGACGTAATAAAGAGTAACTCCCACTAACCTTATTTTTCCAGTATTCTTTTTTACTATATCCCCACCTATATATGTAGCTTTAATTTAACATTTTTAAGGCAGCACTTACTTCACTGCTTAATCACTGCAGTAAATTGAGAAAATGGCGAGGATAAGAAAAGGCCTGGGCTGAGACCCAAGCTCAAATTTAGTCTTCTATCTTACTCAGAAAAATTATATGAACCAAGTCTTGCATACCCACTTAAATCTGTACCCACTACACAACTATTAAATGCCAATGGAAACATAAGAAAGAGTGTCTGAACATAATTTGTCATCCACTGTATAGAACAGCTCATTATGTGGTTACTGGTTTTAGACTTTTGGGAGCTTCTTGGAGCTCCTGCAATGCCAGAGGAACCCAGCCTGCTAGGTATGTAACCCACAGGAGAAAACATGGAGATCATTAAGATCTCTGGCTTAGCAGAAAGTAGGACATACAGATAAAATCACAGAATTAAAAGCTGAAATTTTAAAGGGGTCAATCCACACATGGCTGCACTGAACTGTCATAACCGACATGACAGAGTCAAATGCAACCTAAACCAGCTTTAAAAATAAAAAAAAAAGTTCAGAAACCATCTCCATTACATATCAGTACTTGCATTTGCACTGAATGTCACCTAAAATCATTATAATTATTTTTTATATAATTTTATATATAAACACAGTGCAGTTTACTACCAAATCTGTGTTCATCTTTTCCACGTGTGACGTATTTATCCACTGATATAGGTGTGGTGACTAGCAGGTGATTCCAAGAACTTGTATATGTAATTATATTTCTATGTACAGAATTCGTCCGATGTTATGAATACCTGAAGCAGCACTGAGACTCCAGTGTAGTCAAAGAAATTCAGTCCACTGCAGTCTAATATCAAAACACGTCGCTCACTGTGACATGTGTGCAACGACTCACCTACACATTTAATAAATTAAAAACTTTAATTAAAAGGGAGAATAGTCAAGAAATGCATATAAGAATAATGGTAGTTCAATGAATTAATCCCAAACTATTCACAATAAAATTTTTACTGTTATGTACTGGGTTATCAGTCAAGCAAACAGCACATTTTAGAAGCACAAATGAAGGACCTTCAGAGCAACGGGATGAAGTGATGACTGGCAGAACATGTTATTAGTGAGGTGTTTTAAACAGGAATAGTTTCTCAAGAATTAAAGAACTGATTCTTCGGATTTGAGTTTCTAAATGAGTCAGGATAATATCTTGGTTTGTTTGGAAGAGTTTACATGGGGTACACAGAGAATATACCTCTTTTTTAAGTTCTGATATGACATTTGTTTCTGTAGTACCTAAATGCCTGCCTGTGGCTTAACTAACATCCTCCTGTAAGGAAGAAAAATATGTAAAGTGGACTGTTTCATTTTCCTAAGGTTTTACTGTGCTGGTTTTTGTTTGATTAATTTTTTATATGCTATCATGTATTGATGCTGGAGAAAATAAGTTGTTGGTAAGATTTGCAAAGGTCTTATACTCATTCTTCAACCTGAGGCCATCTCATGCTTAAACTAAGCACACTCTGTACTAAATGCCTCCTGAACTAGCACATAGATAAATGATTCTTGGCTTTCATAAAGGGAAAACTAGAAAATAATGCACATCTTATTTGCATTGGTCTGTGAACAAAACTTAGTTATAATGCACAAAACTCAAAAAAAAAAAAGATGAATGAAAGGAATTCTGAATGTAAAGATGGGTTAAGCTAAATGGTTTTGACAGAGCAGAGGAAAAGATTTTAAACTCTTGAGGGGACTTAGAATTTCCCTATGGTGTAGATTTACAAAGGTGCTAATTCCTTTCTGACAGTAGACAGAGCCTTTTGGACTTGCACCTCCAGAGACTTTACTGTTTTTGTACTGTCCAATGTACATTAATAGACACATACCAAACAAAAACGCAGAATTTCAAAGGAAACCCCCTGCCTGATATTACTGTTATGGAAACCAAGAAAGGATTTATGAAATCTGCTAGGCTGCTCACTGTAATCTTTTCTACACACCTCCTCTGCCTCTGAAACAAAAGAACTTAGTCTTTCACCCTGTTAGTTACTCGTGCTGCCTTCCCACCCAGCTGGCGCCCCGCACTGCAGTGGAGGCCACCTGGCTTCTGAATGGGGGTAGGTACAGACCTGCTCCCTCTCTGAACCAGTGCCGAGGGCAACAGCCCTTGCTGCTGACACAGACCAACGGCAGATCGGTATTCCCCAGAGGGAGAAAGGAAAGATTCTGACAAAGACGTACATTGCTGCATCCTCCAGGACTGCCTCTGCAAAGATTAAGGATTATGTCTTACTGCTCCCCTCCTTCCTAAAAATTTAAGCCCCGCATTTTGTTTTCCTTTTTATAGGGATTTTTCTTTTTACTACCTGTTTTTTATTTTAAAGGTCTCATGAAGAGTAACCATAACCTGGCTGGTACCAGGAATGACAGAGCATTTAAGTCCTCAAGGCAGGACTTAAGCAATCAGAAAAGAGGTCTTGTGCTGTCTGTCACTTCTGTGACGTGAGAAACCAGTTCATCCGAAAGAAGACTGAAATACATACTGCCAAGACCTTCTAAAAGATCTCCTCACATATACAGTGGTTTGCACTCTTTTAGGATTTTACAGTATAGCGCTGTATAGTCTCCAGTAGCCGTTATCATTGCATTGCTACGTGTTACAGCAGAGCACTCTGTCAGCCCTAAGTAAACCAAACACTGTAGTACATAAAAATGTCATGAGCCTACTTAATAAATGTAAACATTCAGACAACAGTCCCCAAATCAGATTCTCTACTGTGGCCTTAATGCTTATAAGTGTTTTAAATAAACATGATATTTTAATTCCATCCACAGTGAAGTCATCTGTATAAAGTATCTTCCGCAAAAGGTTGCTGCAGTTCTCCCATAGGACTGTATGTGCTCTGGTTTGATTTAAGTGTTATAAAATGTGGGAAGACTGGAATTACCCAGCTTAATCTTTAAACGAAAGCAAACCCTTCTTTTTTTTTTCTTTATTCTATACTATATTGATATACTGTACAATATTGGTGGCCATTGTGTCACTGATAATTCAGTTGATGTTTTGTGAGGTTTTCTCCTAAGTGGCTTTAAAAAGCACAAAGATTTAACATGGTTCTGATCTAACCCTATTTTTTACTTTTGCATACTAATATTCAAGTCTTGCCGTGAGTGCAAAAAAACCAAGACCAGATCTTAGCAAAACAGCCTCTTAGGCCTTTGTCTGAAGACCAAGCCCGGCAGTAATGCGGGAAGCAGCTCCCCCCACTGCGTACCTGTCTCAGTATGCACACAGTGATTCATGAGAAATAAGCAGGGACTCCTACAGAAAAATCATTTTCATTCTTAAAAAGTCAGTCAAGAATAGAATAAATAAGATCTGTTAGGCTAAGTTTAACAGTGTTTAACACTGTTTAGCACTCATGCTTTGCTGAATGCGTGGTCTAACTGAAAACATTAGTTTCCAGACAGCTTGAGTTCACCTAGAAATAAATAGAAAAGCATGGAGCCATTTTACATACTTATATCCATCTTGGTTTTAATATCATTTATAGATAATAAACTCACCATGACAACTTCCATTGGGAAATGAACCGAGCAATGTGTTCTGCTCACACTGAAATAAAAACAGCAAACTATTAACATACCAAGGAAAACTAGTCCAATGCATAGCAACCAGAGAAAATCAGTGCAATACATAAGAATTCTGCTTCTCTGTATCGAAGTTAACTCCTTCTCTCCAAAATCATGTTGCATGCAACAACCTATTGGATATATAATTTTTGCTGAGTATGTCTCTCAGTATTCTTCTAAAGTTATGCCAAATTGATATCTCACTTTTCTTTTTTGTTGACTCAACTCTGTCATGTTTGGATCCCCTAGAAAGCATATTATGAACAGGATGCTTTTGGGAAAGCAAGGGTTGGTTAAGAAGTGGTCAAAAGATGGAGAAGATATTCTTGAAAAGATAAATTCAAGTAATTGATTTTATAAGATTAACTTTTGATTCATTTTCTACTTGCTGCAATCTCATCTGCTACATTAATATTCTAATGAGAACATGTTTGACATATTAAAGAATTACCTTTATCTCCAGAAAATATTTATAATGATTTTACTATGAGTTAAAACCAGAAATACAGCACAGAAACAATATCCAAAGTGCATTTTTTTTACACTGCCATTATGTGTTACAGAAAGACCTTCATTCCACAAAAAAAAAATTTATGCACAGTATTTCAGGCCATTGTACTCCCAAATACCTTACAGAAGAGACCAAGGATAAAATCTCCCTCCTAAGTAACTTAGAAATTAACTTATTAAATTAACTTATTAACTTATTACACTTATTAAATTAACTCATAAATTAATTCCATGCAAATCCTAAGTAATTTCTCTCTGTTTGGGAGTTCGTTATCATACTAATCCAAATCAGTTAGCCTAGCAGAACCAAGGAACAAAAGCAGAACAATTTTTGAGCTGAATTTCTGAAAAACGAGGAGAAGCCACCCATCAAAGTAGGTATGGGTAGCACAGCTCCTTGGTAAGAGACAGCAGAGGTGGTAGACACACATTGCTGAACACTGTCTTAACAATCGATCTCAGAAATGGCTGTGATTTTCTCAGCCCAGTTTGCTAAACTGGATGAAATTGCCTACAGTAAGTGTTGTATAGTATTGGAATATCTTCATTGTAATGACAGAAAAATAGTAAGATTTTTTTTTTTCCCTTTTAGGAAGTGTTGTAGGAAGTTGCAGTAGTTATGTGCAGATAAACTTGAAAAATACCATATATATGAAGATTTTCTCCAAAACCGAGTTATACATAATTTGTACACTGTTTATTTCTCCAGTACAATCAGTGCAGAAAATCAAAAAGAAACACTACCTTTGAGAAAAACTTTAGCCAATTTGTACCTTCTTCCTAATTCTACTGGAATTATTTCTAGTTAGAAACAGAAATGAAGTGTCTATCTCTCATGGCCTCATTTCCAGAAAAAAAAAATCACAATTTATTCAAGTAGATTTGTAGCTACTCTCTGACTTTTTAAAATCACAAATTTATATTAGCTGAGGCTATGTAAGTTCTGCCAGAAATTTTGAAGAGTTTTGGATCAGTGCTTTAATGTCTCTTACAGGATCATATACAGAAAAAGTAGAGATACTCTTTTCAAAAATAATAAGAAAATAATCAGTATTGAATCTGATTAAGATAAGGATTACCTTTATTCTATTCTAAATTAATCATTTGCAATATTACCTTCTTATATCTTTTTCAGTATCTGATTGTATTCTCTAAGAAATGCAAGGAAAGCAATCATGATCTTCAACACTGTCACCATGATTACTGAAGTATATAACACATCCTACCTTGTTTACATCTTCACATGCCTGGCTGCTCGTGCTGTCCTTCTGGATTATCTTTATCAGGTCAGCGTGAAATTTCTTGGCATTCAGAAAGACTAACGGGTTGTTGACTGAAACTATCTTTACCTGTTTTAATGATTCCTGTGGAGTGAAATAAACATAATGCTGAAAAGATTATCTTGGGTTTGCGGACAAAAAACCAAAATAATTTCTCTAAAAATCTCAAAAATTCCTGTAAATCAGCCTAGAAGGAGATTTGGATTGTGAGAGGGATTTAACATCTAACTGTCTTGGTCAGTCTTCATGCAGAACTGAAGTAAAAGTAACCCATAAGTAAAATTATTGTTAATTTCAGTTAGTGTGAAAGAAAAATCATATTCATTATGATGCATAATGCTAAGAATTATTATCTGGCAAATAATAGTAGCACTGTTTCAGTTGGTATGATCCCCAAACAGAAGCAAGACAAGGTTTGCAGACAGGGAATATCTTTCATTACAGCAACACATGTACCAGAAAAAGTACACAAGGTTTTGGGGCATACACTGAAGGTGGTTTGTGGAATGCTGAAAATGTTCATCTCAGTCATCTGAAGATTACTTTAGTACAGCAGGGATATTTCTCCACAGAAATACTTAGTGGATCCAGACCAAGCCTGAGCAACACATTTAAAGCTTTGCCAGCACGTATCTACAACCAGCACAACAAATAATCCACACAAGAACCATCAGCCACCCCCGATCCTGTCTCTACACCTCCTTGAATAAGTTTCAACCAGTTCACCAGGTACCTTCAATGAAACTGTGTAACCCAAAACACAGACATTACATAACAGCACGATTTCTGAAGGACATCAGATAAAGGTCAGAAACCCCTAGGTATAAGTGGAGAACATTTCCCACAAAACAAGCACTATTTCTCTCATTCAAAAGCCAGTAAGAAAATTAATATTTCTATATAAATATATTGGATACCAGCAATCACAAGCTCAGCTGAAATACTGGTTTTGTAGTTAGGTAGGATTAAGATAATTCTACTGAAATCTCTATTTTCGTTAAGTTGTGAACCATGTCTCTCTTTTCCTTAGGAAAAATAGGTCTGAGACAGACCAAATTCAACATGGAGCACAGCTGCTCTGATTTCTGCTGCTTCTATTTCAGACCTGGGGACAAGTCTGTCAGCCATTAGGGGTCTTCTGCTTTTTCCAGTTGTACTATTTGATCTAGTAAAAGATATTACATCTACTTATAAAGTTCTTTATGTTCATTCCAATAATTAACTGTATTAAACTTTTACACATCTAGTACTGTAAACAGGAATAAGCAGGATCATACGTGGCCTGTAAAATTTACCAATATTTTCAGTAGCATTTTCTACTTTTTCTACCTGACAAGCACGCATGCAACTAGAGAATATTAAGTAGCCACAATAACACTGCTCATAAGCCCCCATTGCCAAAAAAGTAATAGGATTAATTTGCCTTTCAGGCACGTCTTTTATGGAAGCTGGGGACCTCTAGGTTACATGTGGAAGTTCAGAGCGTTCTCCTTCCAGGTGAGAGGAGAAGAGGATCCTTGACTGCACCACCTGAACATTGCACAGCAATGATTCCCACTAGGTATTTTCACATGCAAAATGTGGTATCACTGAGTGTCATCTTCAACAGCCTTGTAAAAGACTTTGCCCACTTTGGAAGAATGCAAATAGGATGAGAGACACCATTCTGCTGATTTTAATGGGCAAGCGCTGCAGCTGACAACACCTCAGCAGGTCAGCAGCAGACTGTGGGGGCAGATCAACAGATCTGATTTCGAGAAGTTTTCCAAAAGGATTTCAGTCCACAAAAGTGCTATGTGCAATACAGTATCCAATCACTAAGTGCAAAAAGGGGTCTGGATACAGAAAATCTCCATTTACGACTGAAATAAAATATCTGATTTATGTGAATATCAGCTTTCAAAAATGAACTACTTGTGACAATGGGTAATGGGAAGTGAGAACCAAGAATTCTCAAGAGAATATAAGTTCAAAAAGCCTCTATTCTTCCTAACAGAAGTCACAGACACGTAACAAGGTCACACTCAAGCACAAATAAGTGGAGCTGACACAGAGACAATTTTTTAAGTAGCTCAAAAAAGCATGGCATTGCATTGAAGATACGCAGTTTTCCCAACAGACTTTCAAGCAAAACAGGAATGGAAATCTTCACCACAAACCACACAAACTACCTCCTTATTGTAAACTGCTATTCAGACTTCTGGGAACCAGATGATCTCTCAGACACCACCACAGCAACCATCACACAGACTAGGGAAACATTTCAAACAACCAAATCTGAGGTAATGAACCCCAGACTATGTATAGGGACTTTGCGCAATTTACCTATGAATGTGATTGTGGTAAATATCACACCACCAACATACTTTGGTCATTCAAGTGGCAAAGCCTAACTAGCAATTAAAATGGCTAAGATTATATGAAAGAAAACTCTAAAATAAGGGTGAAACAGAGGACAATATACCCTTGAATGGAGAAATACTCCAATATCCCACAAATTCCTTTAAAACCAATGGTGTAGAGAGCTCGGTGTGGAGACAAGCGAGCGCTTTGGTTCCACACCAGAAGGAGCAAAGTGGAAGATGAAAACTAAAAAAAAGGAAGACTGATGTGCAAAGATCAAAGCCAGTGACAATCAACAAGCTAATAAGCTTCCAAAAATACAAGGTGGAAAATTTGAAAGGCTCCAATCGTTAAGGCCAGATGGAGCAGACAACAGACTTAACTACAATCTTTTGTCCAGGATGGGCAAGGACAACTGTGCCAAATTGGGCTCAGTTATTCCTGGTTCTGGTTTTGTTCTAGCTCCTGTCTTAGTAACAACTGTACTGAGAAAAACGGACTTCTTCTTTGTCACGTCCTTGCCAAGAAAGAAAGAAAATTATCTCAGGTGGCCTATCCCCGCTGTCATTTAGAAGGATACCGGCAGTTGCCCCATGCACTCTGCACAGTACTGTCTAAGCTTGGGTAAGAATTCAGTTCAGGGAAGGCCTGTGATGCAATGTGTTTCACATAAGCTTCTAAATACCCTCTTGATTTTTTCCACATTAAAGTGTCTTTTCTCCTATTGATGAAATAACCTCTATAAATCCACAGACCTTAATGGCAGGGTGGATCATTAAGCTTGCATATTTTCATGTTTAAAAGTCCTGTTGTTTATGTCTAGGCTGTTATTTACCAAGGGAACTTGGATCAGTCTAACATTCGTACATTAAAAATTACCCTAAATGCCTGCTGCAACCCAGTGACTCGAAATTCAATTAAAGGCATTTTTCTGAATCTTAAAAATATTTTCCTTATTTGTTTTGTGTAATAAGCTCTTGAGCAATTTGCTTTCTTAACAAAATGTAATTTTCCCCACTGTCTGCAGACACTAGTTTGTTATTACTTGGTTACTGGCATTAATCTTAATAATTAAGGAAAAAAACACAGGGTACCAGTTAGCTTAAAACAAAGATACATAGGGATTTGCACAAAATATTTTATGAACTGATATGAAAAATAGCAGGCAAATCAAATTTCGGCTACCCATCTCTGACAAGGTTACTCCAACATTTTTCTTAAGAATGAAAAGTGATATAATAATTGACAGCTGGGCCAGCCTCAACAACAGCGTTTTTAATTCACCTTTCAGAGCCCTCCCCGTTCTCATGTACCTTTCATGTTCCAGCATTGTTCAGCATGCCAGAACAGTAAACCCCCTTGAGCCAAGTTCAGATTTTGAGCCCAAGATAGCTCTGATGGAAAACATTTGGCAGAAAAAATAAGTTCTTTAGAGGAGGGCTTTGCAGTAGTGAGGTAATAACTGCTGAACATGTTACTTACTGATACATAAGACCCTTCCTAAGCATTAGGAAAGGAAAGAGAACATCGTAGAAACTGTCACGGTGGAGAAGATAGGATGTCCTAGTGATGGGACTCTGTGCTGAAAGGACACATGGTTTTACTTGTCTCTTGGCTGCTGACCTACCGTTTCGTCTCAGAGGAGGGAGTTCACCTCTCTGGGTCGTTACCCTTCTCTTCTTACCATAGGCCTGACCACAAACAACTGATGACAATTGTGATGAAAACAACCGAAAGAATTTTAAATCTTTGTCTGCTAGGTTTACGTTTGGAAGAAGCCACATTTTAAAAGCACAGGCTTTCAGAGAGATTCTTCCATCCATTTTTCATGTGAGGGTACCCTTGTTTGAGTACAGAGTGGTGGGATGTGTGAAGTAGCCTGTGACAACTTCATACTGCTGTCCCTCCTTCCCCAGCCACAAATGGCATCTGTCCTCTGGGACAGTTCAATCACAGAGGGCTGGTGGCAGAAATGGGGTCAGAAAAGAGACTGTGGATGAAGAGACTATAAAAGGACTTCCAGGAAATGAGGAAATCTGACAAGAATATAGAGACAGCTGTTGTCTGCTTAGATGGCCCTTGCCCTTGTTGCCAAGAGATTTCCTTAGACTTAGGAAATAAGAAACTTTTACAAAGAGCAATTCCTAACTTAAAAGTAACAAATAAACAAAGATAGATCTAAAAGAGCTTGCCTAACTTTGCAGACCAGCAGCACAACCAGGAAAATATTCCAATTTCTGATGCTCAGATTAGTTTTGAATTTACTGTGTCATACTGGCTTTAGATTTCAAGTGGTCGTTTCACAAAAATGTTCCCTTGATTCACTGATTACAATCTGGTAACAAACTAGAGAAAATAAACAAATCTGAATTAGTGGAACACACACGCACACAAAAAGATAATTTAACTTACACAATTATCTTCTGTTTTGTATTTATATTCCACTTCTTTCACATTTTTCAAATTCAGTGTCTTTGCTCTGTAATCAATACACAGAGAAAATCTGTAAGGCAAATCATCAGTAATCTTGAACAGAAACAGGAAGAGACACACCCCAAAACTACGGCAAAGAAGTTGCAATGATGCAATCCAGACATGGTTTTGTGCTGATGAAGCTTATTGTTTGTGATAATGATCCACTTAAAAGATTAAAAAGCACATTTTAAAATTATACTACATCACTTAGAAAATTTGATATAATTATTTTTTATTCAAATATGAATAATGAAAATTTCTGGTAAATAAAGTCTTAATTTTAAGTTTCATTACTTTTTTTGTAGCTGGCCAGAGAGCTATTTTCAAGTCAAGGTAGCTAATATACAGTCTACAACTTCAAAAGTACAGAGGTTTAATTAATATTTTTTACCTGCGAAATCATATTGTGAGGAAAGGGAAAAAAAAAAGATATTGAATAACTATGCGTCATGAAAATTCAGGATATTTTATTTGTCATTAAATTTGATGTATCTCTGTATGATGAAGCTGAATGTTGCACTCTAGGTATCAAAGTGCGGAACTTAACCAGAAAAGCCAGTATCCCTATGCTCGCCTCACAGTCAGTGGAAAGAGAAAGTTTCCCTGAAAAGGCAGCTCAGTGTACGACCTGCTTCAACACACCACACGCAGGAACGCGTTTAACTGCAGAACAAGAAGACTATGAAACCAGCTGTCATCTGAGCTCCGTGCCTAAAGCTCGGCAATGGAAATAGTCCCAGAATACAAACATTTAATAGACAGATCAATGTGCAGGGAGTATTTACAGGTACCGGTGTTGGCTAAATGAGGCTTGCAGAAGTCAGCTGTTCTCCCATTTGCATGAATCGAGCTGTAGCTGCTGCCGGTTCTAATACATTCTGATACATAACATGTACCACGTCTAATACTCTGGCACCTGAGCAGAAACTTCACCATAAATCATCTACAGTACTTTTCTTACGCCACTTTTGCTGACACTTTTGCCCATGACTGGATGGCTTACTGCGTGTTCTCTTGCTAAACCCCCCTGTGCAGCACAGTTTTTAAGGCTGTTACCTTGTTCAGTGCCTTTAGATTGCATGGACAATCACGTGCAACCTGACTGAAGAGCACAGAAATCACTGGGAAGAGTCTTATTTACCGTAATCTTAATTTAATCAGGTTCAGACTGATGTCACTGTTAGATCAGACAACAGAAGATGGTGCTATTTTGTGTCAGATATTTCTCCCTTTCTGCTGTGGCAGAACCTCAGACATCCAGGCATAGGGTGTAAACAACATGAAAACTTACCTTTACCTTTACTAGCAGAATTTACCAAAAGTTTAGTTGGCTGAGTAGCAGTAGGTTACAAAAAAGGTACTGACAGATTCAAGCAGAAACCGTCTTCCACAATTTGCAACTGCCTTGCAATTTTGAGCTATTTTCAAGCTGGTTCTGCAACTTATTCTATGAGAACAGAGCTATGTCTAAATGGTTAACACCATTAACTTTAACAAGCACTAAATCACACCGTCTATATTGTGCATAATTTCAGTGGGATTCGATGTTCATGCAAACAACTGCCTGCAAGCAGCAAGTCATTAGCAGGACCGGCGAGCTATGGATTAACTCTGGAGCACAAAACGACCATGAACCTCAACTGCTGTTTTCCTTTACTCATGATCCAAAGTAGCAACTGTAATATACAATAAAGAATATACAAATTTGTATTAGCTCTAGTTGCTTTGTCCTGACTTTTCTAATTCATACATCGAATTTATAATGTACTTTTCACTAGATATTAGGAAAGCTGTGTAGTGCAAATCCAACCATCAACTCCTGTGCAACACAGTATCCAGGAGCTAATAAAGGTGCTTGGTTACTAAGGTTTGCCAGACATACTTTCTCCTTAAGAAGCAAGTAAGTATCTAATGGAAAAAAAATTATATTGTTGATCTTTCTGTTGATCTTATACCACCTTCACCTAATGAGTCATGGAGATGTGTAATACTAGGAGAAATCACCAAATAATGCAATAGCATGAAATGTTTTAGAGATCCTTAGCCTACAGTAAATGCACAGGTGTGACTTTTCCTTTTGAAATGTCTTATCTTGTAATTTTCTGCAACTAAAAACCTGAAGTTTCATTGTGAAATTTAGTGTACTGTAGGTCTACCCTGACAGTGAAGCGATGTGACAGAAAGAAGACATAACGATGTGTTACTAGAACATTTCAATAAATTATTTCTCACCTGGGAAAGCGAAAAATCACAATTACTGTAGTGCAGACAACACCATACAACAGTCCCACATTAGCAGCAAAGCATATCGTAAACACATAGGTACTAATCCATATGGTCTTTAAGAAGGGAAACAGAACGAGATGATTAGTTTTAATTTTTGTAACAGTGTACATTCTATGAATCAGAAATAAAGATTTTTAAAATGAAGATATTTTCTCAGAGGTGAACATTCGGATCCTTGAACTGGTAAATATTGAAGATTGAACTAGTGATTAAAATAATGTCTACCCATGGGAGAACGTATTCGACATAGCACTACGCATCCCAAAGCTCACAGAGGTTCCTTTCAGAGTCACTGAAAATAGCGTATGTGGTTGTACTAACAGCATAATTCAGAATGAACTTAGTTGTTTTGTAAAACCTATATTTTATTTTTCACATTACACGTTTTTGTTACCTTCTTCACTGCGCACATTTAAAATCCTCCTTTCCTTTTACACAATGAGGTATCCTAACCATCACGTACAGAGAGCTCTTCTCCCACCAATTGTATAAGTGGGAATTATAATTTGCAAGGAAGTTAATTAAAAGTGGCATTTATCAGAGTACAGTTGACTAAACCAACTCTATAACAATTAAAAATTATTGGGGGATGAATTTCTTCACAGGGAAATGGTGAGATTTCAGGTTACTTCTCCATCTTTCAATGTTTGATTAATAAAACTTTGGATTAATTTTAAATACAATTTAAAAAAAATACAAAACAGCATATCTGAAACAAAAGTCACTTTGAAAAGGAATTAAAAATATTAAAAAAACCAAAAGATTTTAACATTTCAAATTTTTTTCTTCATTACTTTCTAAGCAGAAATTCTCTCTTATATTTCCATACTACAATGATGTGTACAGCTGAGAGATAACCAGATTTTATAATTAAAAGGAGAAAAGTACAAATTACTTGATTTCTTATACCAACCTAATGTCAGCACATATTTCTTTCCTTGAGGGAGCCTTAAGCAAAGACTGTAACCTAATCTTTATATAAAAAGTGTTAAAGAAGAATGGAAAGTATTTTCACTCCTCTGGATATACGGATCTCCACAGGTGCCCTTTTCAGCAATTACAGTGCTTCTTGTTAATGTTTGCAGAGGAACAGATCCCATTACAATGGCACAATCAGTGTTAAAATTATCCTTTCTGATGCTTTCACTTAGCTCAGGACAGCCAGAGACAATAGAATACTTTCAGCCTAACCACAGGAATTTTACTCGAGCAGATTTCAGAACTGTTATTTTATAAATTATAAAATGTAAGTCATACCACACTAATTTGTGCTTCAGAGAGGACAGAGTGTTACATGACTACTGAGAAAACTTTTCCTCCCTCATCTTCAAAATTTTAAACTACTGCAAAAGGTTTTGCAGTCTCTTCAACAGCACTGCTGCTAAATAAAGAGGTGGTTCATTCTTTGAAACAATGCTCAACCTCCAGTTATATTTTATGACATCTTATACAAATTGTAGTATATATATTTGCAAAGAATACCTTTACAATCGACAAACATTGACTTATGATTAATCAGTGAGAAATTCTAAGATTTACAAATCCAATATATATTATTTATGAAGAAGTTCGTTGGACATGAAAGGCCTAACAGAAGAACTACAAAGCTGAAATTCAGGCGGGATCAAGACTTAGACCATCCTGATAAGGCTGAACCCTTCACAACGCCTGAGGTCAAGCAGTCCGCTTCAGCTGCAGACCTGAGCCTCATCACATCTATCTAAATCCCTGCTGCAAGACCTGCAAAATTCTTCTGTCTCAGAAGAAAACAGAAAGCATGAAAACCCAATACAAAGTCTACACAGGAAGAATCAAAGCCAAAAAAGTTTAAGTATTGCTGAGTACTAAGCAGCCTAATATCTCACATCTTAACTGTAACCAGAGACTGTCATTCTTGTACAGGATAAGCCAAAACAATCATATCCTCATCTGTCAATCACCCTTTCGGTACTTTATATTGGCCTGGGGTCAGTACTTTTTTAGATGGGGTAGCACCAAACTTGTAGAAAGAAGTCATGTTGATCTGACAGACATTTTTTTAATTCATGGGTAGTCACAAGGTTCAACAGAGAAGTCATGAAAATATCAAAGTTTTCTTTGGCAACTTATTTCAAGATGGTTATTGTATATTCCAGGACAGATAGAATCTAATCATTCTTCAAACCTTAGCAATAATGTATTATAGGCACATGTTATTCTCAAAAGTCAAAACAAAATCCAACTTCAAAATATGCTTGTATTGTATTAATTTAAAAAAAAAATTCTAAAGAGGGAGAAAAGAAACAAGTAAGAGATATGGTTTTATATTGAATTGTGCATATATCAGAAAGTATCAAAAGCATTGGGAGGTACTGTGACTGTATATATAGCAGCTGCCTCTGAAACCCTATGGACACTGTGTTTCCATCAAGACCTTTTCATTTCATAAGGTCTACCCATCCACCATTGAGGGGAGTGTGAAACGGGAAATTGGTGGGGAAAAAAAAAGCGTATAAATAGGTGAAGTGGGAGAATACTCTCCGAGCTAATGGCTAAACAATGCAATATTAAGATACTGGGATACTAAATGTTTCGGTACCACCTTGAAACCAGAGTATAAACTTCCTTTTTTGTTGAGGAGATGATCAGCCATAGCCTATATGGGTATGGTTCATTCCACTTGGCATTAACTATCTACTGCACAGAGGGCAATTTAGGATGCAGTTCACCTGACTCCTACCTGATTACACTGCTGCCTACTTCAGGAAGAGGTGAATCCTACCTTAACGTGACTCGACTGACCAGCTCTGTGCTGCCTATAATGCGAGGCTGTGATGACTTGCTCAGCTACGGAGTCCCTTGCTGCAGTCCCTAGCACATAGCCAGATGAAGAATCCTACTAAACTCTGTTCATTCAGGGGGTGCCTTGGCAGAGAAGATGCTGGTGTCCAGGAGGAGGCTCTGGCTCCCGGGAGGCTATGTAACATGTCCATGTTCCCATGTCCTTCTGCAGACAAATGACTGATGTGTGCATACATCCTCAGGGAACTCTTCATCAAAACTTATGATTCAAGTGCTGAAGTGAAGACCACTGCAGCCATAAACCAGGAACTGCTTAATGGTAAAGTGATATGGTAGTTCTTTAATATAATTTTTCACAAGCATTCCATACACAATGATTGAGAAGGTATTTGTTTGGACAGACTGCCCTGGAGACAGATGGACTGATATAAATATTATTCTTTAAAAAGAATTTATAAGGCAATCACATTTTCAATGGATTAAGCATTTGTAAATTCCTTCCCACCCCACTGAGACTAACTATGGCAAAACTAATTTAACTCAGGGTAGCATATTCACTAATGTGGGAAGGATAGAAAATCTCCCTAGGATGTCATAAGCTGGAAGCATTCATGTAAAATTATTATCATAGAAGAGATGGCTTCTTACTCTCTGGAAAATTGTTCAAATAGCAAAACCCTCAGTGGTCTGTCATGAATCAGGGCCCCTATGTGATGAATATCTGAACAAATCTAAAAGTTTATCTGCCTCCTGAGGTTACGTTAAAAAGTTCTAAAACAGTATGAAATTGCATGAGTGAGCTCCAGAATTCCATGGAAGACACTCCCTGGGCCTCCCACTCCAGTCTATTTTGACAAAATAGATTGACAGGTGGTAGGTCCATGTCTTAGAAAATCCAGCTGGCAAGATCTTGGAGGACACTTGTCGAAAGTGAAACCCTCCTTGCTGGATCTACTTTAATTGCTGAATTAGTAGCACTCTTTACATTCTTATATATTAATATATGTGTATACACTTACAATTCATATGTCCATAACTACCTCTCCTGTCACGGCACCATGCAGAGAATGTCTAATTTTTACCACAAATTGTTGCTATTCTTTCTGTTTTACAAGTCAGGCATACGACTTAGCTCTGCCTCAGCTGTGGTCATTTCCTGGCAAAGTCATTTGTACAATTTTTAATACTTTTTTCTCTTTAAATGCCATAGTGTTTCTCTGTTGAATACCCCAAATACCTGTTATATAATTAACTCGTGAAAATAATCTATTGTCATTTTCTACTTAGAGGGTCACCTCCCGGAATACTTTTTTCCCACCTTTTGTCACTTTCAAGTCCAACTGTTAACAGCAAAAAGAACATTTTTTTTCCAGCAGTCCATTACCAGCAGTAGTCTTTGCCTAATTTAAATGGCTGCAGCTTATGGGGAATGCTCAGCCTTAAAAACAAGAGTTAACAAGAACTTCACTGGCCTTTTTTGTTGACACTAGGAAAATGCACTGTCAAGCTGGAGAATAAAAAAGGGAACTTAGTCAAGAAGTAGCCCTGCATAAGAAATAAGCCTTGCAGGAAGGATATGGAAATCAACTTTTGATCTAAGGACCTGAAAAGTGAGATACAGAAGAATTCCAGATGAACTTCCTGGTAGTTCCCCAAAATAGGCAAAAATTCAAGACAAATCGTTCTCAGGTTTAATGTACAAAACACAGCTAACACAGGAATCAACACCTTAGAAACAGCCAAAGGGGGAAAACAAATACTGTTATGCATACAGTTATGTATTTAATATATATGGCAGAATAGAGCAATTATTGAGCTGAAATTATTGAAGTCATCCAAGAAGATGTAGGGACTGACAGAAGACTTTAAGTGAAGCAAGAGACCTTTGATGTTGATGAGTGCTGTGAATGGCAGGTAAGGGCAGTGGGGTTCCAGCTGGAAAGAAATTGAATGTGATTTGCAAGGTAGGATGGAAAAACAGGACATTCGCGAGGGTTCATGAAAAACAAGTTGAAAGAAAACTGAAGCAAATAAATGTAATAATATTCAGCTGATAATATTTCATATAAGCTACTTAGGTCTGTCAGCCTAGCTGCTGGTTTGAACTCAGCTGCTCCTAAACATTAAACCTGCAAGAAAAAGCAATCCATGGCTGAAAGGAGAGATTTCATAGACTCAGAGAATATCCTGAGTTGGAAGGGACCCGTGAGGAGTTCAATTCCTGAGCTGTACCTTTCAAGCTGTACCTTTTGCATTCAACAGGATTATGTTTTATAAAGAGCTAATCAACAAATAAATATTACTCATCCTGTTCATGTTCAAATAGAAGCTTAAAGAAATGCAAAGGAACAAGGTAACAAAAGCCATAATATTCTGTTTCCAAGCGCTCTCTTTTGCCAGACCTATGAGCGTAACAAACCTGACTTGTACGTTACATGACACACCCTTCAAAAAATCAGTTCCAGAAAGGACAGCTGCTAATTATTTCCAAATGTTTTGTTAGAGTTACTATCTTCAAAATCCTTTGGATAACCTGGGTAATGGAACCGATCCATTTCCAATGTGCTCTCAATTGCTGGAGTGAATCTTTTCAGGCCAAAATCAACACCAGTGTAGTTACTCAATTCACTGGGCTTGGTGGGGCTCCTCAAACCGGGCAGCAATGTAAGGTCAACGTTTATAGCCTTACTTCATATTATGCTATTTAAAGCAAGATGATTTACCCTCTCAGGCTAAGGACTCATGGTGCAACTAGTTGAAGATAAATCATTGTTCAAGTATGTTCAGTCAAAAAGACAAACCCAGCAAAGTTTCCTTCTCTATAACCTCTCTTAGAAATAATGACAGATGTCAGAGATGTAATAGCTAACTACTCACTCATCCTTTTCTGCCAAAACCACAAAAGCAAAAATCAATCAGCCTAGTCTATCTGCGAAGACACATCGTCTAGTGAGATTCCAGAACATCTTGTTGGAAAACTTAGCTACTTATTATCTCAATGCACTGATAGAGAAGATATATCTCTCTCCTATAACTACCAATTTTCTTAACTACACTGTCCCCAGAATAATCCACATCATTCACCATTTGGCAACATGGGTTCAGCTGAAGACCAAATACAATACAAGTGGTAGAAAATATTTTCAGAATTCTTCTGCTTGAGGAACATAAGATTTCATGAAAGACAGAGGTTTTCTTCTGGATGACACAAAAGAATAACTCTAGTATTCTGTGATGAAATGTGAAAAATCTCACATAGCCAAACTTGATGTTTACTCAACTCTGCTTTCCATACTGAAAACCAGTCCTCTATTAAAAAAAAGTTTTACTCAGTCTAGACCATTACTGCTGTAGAATACTAAGTCACTGTTGAGTTCAGCAAAGTCCAGTATTACCTCCAGTAACCTGTATCTTCCACCATGAGGAGGAGAATATGGCCAAAATACCTTTCTGAGTATTTGTTAACTGAAACTGCATAAACAGAAGTTGCAAAAGCTGGATGTCAGTATGTATTTAAGTGGTTAGAATTTTTGGTTCCAGTAATTGGCCAATACATTCAAAAACTCCCTTAGAAGAGAAAGCTAGGAGTCTTCCTAAACATGGATCATATTTAATATTTGCCAGGAATTCTGTGCAAATGTACGTCAGGCTATTCAGACTTAAACTAGATTTTCATACTATGTCTCTTTCCATCTGCCTGCTTTTTCTGACATCTTCCTCCTCTCATACTGCAGAATCTTCCATTAAGATCAAACGATAGATATTCTGTTTACAAAATCTGAAAGAGTTATAGCAATTTACCTGCAGCACCCTAGGACATGTATCTTTCTGCATCTATAGTGTTTCCAGTTCTGTTTATCCTGTATGGTCATTCCATATCCCCAGAGGACAAAGATACCAGGATTTCTTCAATAATACTACAATAACAAAAGTATGCTAACCAGCTAGAGAAGGCATACAAAATCAGATACACAGCTGCTCAGATTAACCTGATGTGTCTGTATACACATATTTAGAATTAAATTAGGTTTGGTTCTTTATCATTTGCTAAAATTCCTTTTTTTAATGCAATTGACATTACAAATGCTGTTATCCTGAAATACAAAGTATGCCGATAATACACAAACCCCCTAATAATAATGGCTTGCACTTATATTTTCTAGGGCCACAGAACTACTAAAGTTTTTTAGTAGGTATTTGTTAAAGGGTCTCAGGAAAAGCTCCTTAGATTAAGTTTCACTTACCCAGTCTATTTTATCCACATTCCAATATTTTTTTAAGTCACGGAACTGCATTAACATCCCCTTCAAGCCCACAACGATAATGCTTGCTAGCACACACTGCAAAGAAATAAAAAACGAAAGCCATTTGCAGGATTGGTAGTGAAAATGAATGCTCTTTCTCCAGTTTAGCAGTCAATATTATAATTAAATTACCAAAAAACTGAAGCTAGTGTTTCAAAAATGGGATAAGCACAGGTGTCCTTGGGACACAAACATAACGGTATCAAACCCACTTTTTCTTTCCTGAAGGCAGTTTATAGGCCACCTGATTGTCAGAAAATGACAGAAACTTCAGGATGTCCCAAGACTCTCCATATGTCACCAGACCAATGACATTCTGTCTTAGTCTGGGGGACTCGGAAGCAAATCAACACTCAACTTCTACATAATGAATAATTTTATTCCCCTGCTTCGTTACCTAGAGAAGGCCTCTAGAGCAAAAAAATCCATTAACTTTGAGACAAACAAAATAATTTATTGTTCTCCAAATCGGAAAGGGGGAAGAGAGGGATGGAGAAATCACTTGGAGCCAAAAATGATGGAGTACAAAGTGATGGACTTGCAGTGCATGGGTGGGGAGGGCTGAAAAAGCATAGTAGAAAAGAAATAAAATAGCAAGAAACCAACATACAAAAAGAGGGGTTTTTTTAAATATGGCAAAAAAACCTACAGGAAAACAGCCAAAATTTACATATAATCAATATAAAAAAATGAAAGGAAAAAAACAGTATAGTAAGAAAAAAGACATATTGTGCACCCCTCTTCAAGTGTCCTTGCTCTGCATGGTTAAAATAAGCTATAAAAGGATCTGCGTTTGAAAAGTGAGAAACTTCATGTAACACCGTAAACAATAGCATGAAGTAAATTTAAAATACAGTTGAGCTAAAATTTCACATACAAACATGGCAGAACATGGATAATTTTAGAGTTGTATTTTGTGTCTTTGGCATGCCTCTGGTTAAAATTAACTATTAATTTGTAATAACAAAAGCGAGATATAGCTTTACATGAAAACACACCATGTTGCTTTACAGACTCTTGGTGTAGAAGATGTATTCCATGACAGAGATATAAGAATATCTCATAAACTTTCTGTAATTAGGCTTAAATCACTATCTACAATTATTTGTGTCAAATTTATTAGAAAAGCAAAGCCTTACATTCTACACAGAACTGAAGATAAATTGTGGATCATCATTAATTTCTGCCACACCTTGTCAATTTACAAATCCACAGCAATCTGGATGTATATTTTTCATAAACTATGTGCCAAAAGTAAGTAAAAGAGAAATGCTTTATGATATACTTACATGATAGTCTATATATGCAACTATATATGTGTAAAATCTACATGTATTATGTTGTCACCTCTGTATTTTATGATTTTGAGACTTGCTGTGCCCTTACTATTCTTTCTCCCATTGAAACTAAATACTGTTTTAGAGGTAGTACTGTCTTTCCCTGAAAGAGATTAAGTCATTAGAAAACATCTGACATAATCTTTAAAAAAAAAGTACCATACCATAGGCAGCCAGTACAGCATAGGTCCAATTGCATAGATCACCACAAGAATTAATGCACAAGAGATAAGACAAGCCACCTAAAACAAATAAACAAGAAAAGCAGATCATTCAGTCTAACAACAACAAAAACCAAATCATGAAAAGGACTAATTATCAAATATTGTAGACAAAGTCAAGAATGGGATGTTGAAGATGTTAGCTATTAACATACCTATGGATTGCAGATGTATATAATTTCAGTTTTAATCTCTGGTGATTACTTTCAGCCAACTACAGTGAAAACATAGTAAGAGATCTCAGTATCTGTGCTTGACCCTGCTGTCAGCACACAGACAGAGACCACAGCATCACTTACACACTCGGTTATTAAGTGGAGCGTGTGTGTGCGCGATATCTCACCCCGCAAGTTTTGCAGCACCCACTGTCTTTCTGTAACACATTTATAGCCATGCAACCTATGTTACACTGAATCACAGATCCATCATAGCACTGAGCAAAATTTATGTATGGAAAACTGTGTCATAGTCAAGCACAAGAGAAGATTTTTAACTTCTTTTACTGGGATCAACACTAAAAGGAAACTATTGTGTTAAGTCAGAAACCACCAATGATTTCATGTTAATATTGGTGGATTTTACTTTAGAAAATGTAGGAATATTTATATATATATATTAAAAATTATAATTCATGCAGGTGACATGAATCCAGGCAAATATATGGTCTAAGAATTATATGTTTCTTCACAGTATTATATGGTCTTAATCTGATGGAAACTACAGTAAAATTACAGTCTCCTATTCTGCTCTGACTGCTTACAAAATAGAGTACTTCTGGTCTCATTAAGATACAGTCCAGATTCACAGAAGGTTTTTGAAGATAAGTAGACAGATGCTCACTTTATTTTTATATTGATAATATGTTTCTTTACTAAAATAATTAGGTTTCCTTTTAAGAGACAAGTTGTTAAAAACAAAACAAGACAAGTTGTTAAAACACTAGAAAATTAAAGCCAGGGTGTACTTAAAAATAGCATCAAGAAGGATAGACAGAGTGTTTACAGAAAAAGGGACACAAAATCTGCTGGTAAAGTCACAAGGAACTTTTCCCTCTTTCCGCCTTCCCTAAAAGCAAAAAAAAAAAAAAGCGTTGATTCTATTTGAAGAAGACTTCTAGCCCGCGATACAGTCCCTCACTTCTGTTTCCTCCCAGGAAAAGGTATCACTGAAGAATAAATGACATCACGGAATCCCAAGTACAGGTGTTGGAGAAAAAAGGGCTGCTCTGAGCCCCTGAAGGGCTCTTCACATTCCTTTCATGAGGTATGTCAAATTAAACTGACTTCTCTCGGTAATAGTCAAAGCAACCCCTCGCTCTTCTTTTTGGCTATGATCTGACCAACACTTATTAGTAATGTTCTTTTCATCTCATTATTCTGCCTAGATAGCCCCAAAAGTAGAGGTTTGAGCGGACGTGCTGCTTTCCAAAAAGAAGGCAGGAGAGAGAATTTTATGTTTATTACTCTCATAGTGCTAATGTATGGCCACACTGACTTTTGGATGCAGGCTTTGCTATACTGTGAAACTAATGGATAAAATCAAGCAGATACTTGTTATTTTTACCATGTACTTCCTACCTTGACATCAAACCATGGTGGTTTCTTTTTCCATTTCATATATCTGTCGGGGCCTTTGCCTACATGTACCAGAGCCAAAGTGCTCAAATACCTTATATGCCTTCAGGTTACCCATATAGGTCTTCACGTTACCCTAAAGCTTCCTTGGAAAACGCATGATGTAGTACAACTGTGAATTGCACAGACAGTATGTGAACAGGTAACAGAAGAGGGTGTCTGTGAGGATGAGGGCACATGGTATGACGTTGAATCCAATTCAAAGATATGAAATAACTAACAGTAAAGTGGTAGCTAAACTATTTGCATATAAATGCTTTTAAAGATGATTATTAGATAAATTATTCTTTATGATTAATTGAGTTCACAGTACTGTCTAGGCTAATTAGCAAGTAATTAACACGCAGAGTTTTGAAATAAAGCCCTGTAGCATTTCTTAGTATTGTGGTATCTGCATAAGAAATAATTGCAGGACATGGTCAAGAAGAAACAGCACCTATAGACTTGCTTAGCCTTGTCAGTTGTACCTCATTGCCCTTTCCCTTGTAATTAATGACCTTTACACATGCAAGAGCAATAGCTGTTAAAAGACAATAGCAACAGACTCCAAAGGACATAACAGTTATATGGCAGGATGCCACTGAGGGACCCTTGCGTTTCAGAGGAAGGAGGGAGATGCTGCCCCAGGGGTGTCCCAGCTGCAGTGGCCCACCTGGTGCCACCGTATGCAAAAGTCACAGATGAGCATTTTGCCACTTCTCTTGTTCATGGGCATGGTTTGGACAGGTAGCAGCCTTACAGGGTCACAACTATCATTTTCATGAACTGTAGTTCCCTCTTTTCTCAGCTACTGCAATAAGAACTTGTGGGTTTAATTTCCAGCAATAGAAAATAACCCAAAAAATCCTCAAAAACCAGAGTGTCATCTCTATGGCTCAATGTATACTGAGGGACAGGACAAGTACACCATGTCACAAGGCAGAAGTTGGGAGATTACTTGTTTTTTTTATAGAAATAGCTGTTAAGGTTACTTTCACTTTATTTTGAAAATCAGATAGAAGTACTACATTAAATCTTATACTTTTTCTAAAACTTCAGCTTAGGCTATATCATTAAATCCATTAAACACCATTAGAGGGCACTTTTGTTACAGTGCTAACAAATTCACATAAAACTGCAGGGGTTTTTGTGTAGTTTCCTGCAGTCTGAAAACACAAGTCCTAACCTCCTTACTGTCACAGACTTTACAGTTTATATTGAATTAATCAGGTAAAATGAATAAGTGGAGCCATTAGCTTTTCTAGTAAGACAGTTGCTGATCAGGTGCAATTCCATGCAGATTGTTAAAAATGACAGGGCAGAGTCATTTCCCAGGGCAGAGGAAAAGGGATAATAAGGAAATACAATGGATAAATCAGTACAAGTTCCAGTGAACAGTATCATAGCCTTAATTCTCCTATGTACTTCACTCTAACACATTACCTGTGTTTTGGCTCCCGTACTGTATAAAAGTGCCGTCCTTCCCATCGCTGCAGCACTTGGTATGCAAAAGAAAAATGAAGCAATCACGTTGCTGAGGCCATGAGCCAAAAATTCCTGCAAAGTTGTTAAATAGAATATGTTTTTTTCCTATTGTTCTGTCATTTCAATGCTTCTTGCCAAAAAAGGAGTAAATATTATGTATGTAAATATTAGCAATGACAAAAGATGGCCATATTTTTGAGGGGAAAAAAAATCACATATGCACATGATAAAAGATCTCCCAACATAATATATCTTCTCACAACTCAGAACTAATTTGAATAATAGAGCTGCTGAACCAGGTTCATCAGAAGCAGGAGGCACATTTGTTCACACAATAAATGGTATTGCTATGTTTTGAAGATGAAATCCAGCCAAAATATTCACATTTTGATCCACATCTGCTTTTTAACAGGCCAGATTCTCAAGTAGTGGGATCTGGACAGTGTCCAGGTTGTTTCTGGCTTACGCCTCTATTGGAAAAAGAGAGCCACTAATTTTTTTTTCTTTTAGAGCATGTTTTAGTGAAAGCGAAGTATGGTAGCAATACTATCTGCATGCTGTCTTTCATTACAAATATATTTGGTGTTTATTCACAATCAAAATGCAGACATGTCTGAACAAAGTTTTATAGAAGAAAAAGTGGGGAAGCCACCTTGTACTTGAAGCCTGAGCTGAACAGTGTTTTCTAAGAAAGCACCCCAGCTTGGCTACACAGCATCAGTCTTCTTCCCCAGACTATAAGGAGCTCATTCATCTCCTGAGGTCAATGTGTAAGAAAAGACCTCGATACTGCTAGAAGTGCTTAAGACACAAATGGTATTGTATTCAGCCAGGGCAACACCTGATCATAAGTTTGTCTTGACAGCACAGGACAGCACCACCTTAAAGCTCCCCAGATAGCTTTGCACACTCACATGAAACCATGTAGAACCCTATGCCTGGCCCCTGAATGCAATACAACTACACCACCTCACTGTAGCCTCTGTTCTCATGGAGGTTTTGTTCTTTTTCTCCATTATTTGATGCACACATACGCGTAGTTTCCAACAACCCAGTAATAAAGCTGTGAAAGCTACAAATTTTCCAAAGGTGCAGAAAGACATAGAGGTTGCTGTGCTCCATTTAGTGCTTTTGAGACAATACAGCATATTGCTCTGAAACCTCACTTGTATTAAGCTCAAAGCATTTTCCCTCTGCTCCCTACAAAACATGGCTCTGAAGAACCAACAGAAATTCAAGGCACAATGTATTCATTCTGAAAAAATTTTTAGAGACCTGAGTAGACAAGAACATTCCCACCACTTTTTTCCAATGACACAGAGTGGTAAAATGCATGCACAGATGTAGCAAGGCTGATCTGTCTAGATAGGGTGTTCAAATAGACCTCCAGCTGCAAAACCAACTATTCTTCATTCAACCTTATGTCCTTTGTCCAAAACCACTTAAGAGAAAGGTCAAGGCAGCATTTTCATCACACAGCACTATTGCCAGTTATTGAAAATGGAGTGTTTCTTACCACAGTGCTTGAATATTGTCTCCACAGATTTCAAGTTGGCTTGGAATTACCCACCCGCCATGACCAGCAATGGGGTGGTTGAGACGGTAAACATCCCACTCTTATTTAAGCTTGCCCACTGTAAAGTGGAACTCTGCACAGAAAGCTCCCACAGCTGCAAATTTGACAGCACTCTCTGAACCCACTCTGCTTCTTTTATACAAATAAACCTTTATTTCAGATAAGACTTCTACTTTGCATAAGCTTCATATTATAAGATCAGATATATCGTGGGTCTTTAAGTATCTAGTTAACTTTTAGAACTGCTTTGTTTCTTTAATCAGTGGCTGATTTAACATCTTAGCTGGTCTTTAAGAGCTCAGCTGCTAAAGGAGAAGCTGTCTTGTCTTAGAACACTGGAAAAATGCATTAACACGCAAACTGGCTGCTGGCTGCACCAAATCCATATTACGAGATTATCCTGGAGGATGCGTTTCCCCAAAAGGATCAGCTCAACCAACTAGAGTGTTCTGCAGAGCTCGGAGGACTAGATTTGGAGCTTACTGTAATTACTGGAAGGCCTCAGGTTGTCTTACGGAACTCACCCTTTGCTACTGGCCGTTCATCTGTAATACATTTCCAGAAGAGTGAAGCAATTTCAAGGTTTACTGACAAAAAGGCAAAAAAGCTTTACCTGGTTATCATCCACAGTGTATTTAAACTTTTTAGCAGAGGCTTTGGCAAGAGCTAGTGATGCTACATAACCAACCAGTGCTACTCCAAAAGCTTCAGTGACTACTTCAGGCAGGACGTTCATGGGTGGTATTTTTGGTGATGGTAACCTATAAAAAATAAAGACAGTCCTCTTTGCAAAGCCTGGAACATAACCTCAATACACCTGCAATTCATGAAAATACAAGAGAAACAATCTTTGTATGCACAGCTAATTTTTTTAATACTTGTAAGGTGACATTTTCCAATATTTTACATTAATAAGATCTGTGAGGAACTGCAGGAGAGAATTTGTACAGGAAGATGAAACAGTTTCAGATGGAGTATTCTATTTGTAAACCTCAGTTTGAGAAATTATGAAGGGATCCTTACAAATTAGCTCCCCCATTGACAGGTAAAATCAGCCATCATTCCCTGATTTTGTAATGTGCAATAAAAGAAACTCTACTGTATTTTTTTGTTTGTTTTTTATAGTTGGCTTTCCTGTGAAGTTTAAATCTTTTAATCAATTTAGTATTCCTGTAGGTTATGAACAGTATGGACATTTATTCCATCTAATGGAGACCTTTTAATGGGGACTGCAATGAAATGCCTCAATTAAGAACCAAATCACCCTAGGTTGTCTGTAGTCCCCGAAAAGAGCACTCCTACTCTCCAGAGCACAAATCTCATGGCCTGATAGTCGACTCGCACTCTGAAGGTTTCTAACGTTCTCCACCGAGAAGTCAGTTAGTCAGATATTTCAGGTAAGTGTCTAAAAATATATAGGAATGATCCAGGCTTCTGCTTATGTTTTTCAACACTACAGAATCTTCTCCTGTGAGGTTAGACAGAAAATGAGCTGTTGATTAAAGCTGCACCAATACAGTTTAGCTGTTCATAACACATATCAAAAACGCACGCTTAGCCCTGTTTTATCTCTGATACATAACATGTAGTAGCATGCTCTAAATAGTTGAAAACAATTTTCCTTATTGGTGTCTTCCCTTATTTTATTTCTATCAGTGCAAGCTGCCACACATTCACTCATGCTGTCTTGGACTTGTACTTTGTGAATTTTAGGGAAACCCTGCAATTTCCAAAAGGGACGTTACCCAACAGCCGTGATATTGCTTACCAACTCTTAGAGTTTGAGCGTTCTCTCTGACATTTAATCTAATTTCTTTCCAGCTAATTATACTGAATATTTTTTTTCCTTCTCTTCAAGATCGTGGAGAAAAATGTATCACTATCTGTAGTCAGAAGGCTCTTTTCTATATTAAGCATATCTAAATCCTTTACATTTCCTCAGAAACTCTGCTTTCTAAAATTACTATATGAGTGGAGACGAATGAAGTGTAGTAATCTACAAGCCTTATGTCATTGCAAGTCCCTTCTGCTACAATAACCCAAGGCAACCCTCAAAAAGCAGGTTGCAATAATCTTGTAGAGAGTGCTCTGTCCTCCTGTCATACATCCATAAGCCATCATCCGGTAAATAGTACCTACTTTTTATTCCATAAAGTAATGAAAAAGCTATGAAAATATACAAGAAAGTCTGCATTGTTATGAGGATATCTATACAGATATACCTGGTTAACACAGGTTGAATTGTGAAAGATTATTTGAGGAGGCGGGAAATGAACGTAACAGATTTTTGTCATTTCTTATTTCAGAAAACTACTTTGACCTCTTCAGAGACTGTTCTCAGAAGTAAACATATTTAAAAGCCACAAGCTAATAAAAAACACATTACCCTTCAGGAATATGTCCCACAACTTCTAGCCCATAGACGTATTCCATATCAGCATAGTAGCAGGCAACGGACGTAACAATTATCTGTTGATTCAACACAGAAAAAGGTGTGACGTTTCTATTGCTTTTAGCTTCTCACATGTTCCCCATTATTGCCATACCTAAGCATATGACAGTGTTCATGTATTTATCCTTAGATCAATCCAGTAAGACAGGGAAACATTATTACGAAAATTTTTGCAAATGTGGAAGAGAGTCAAAAGAAACTAAGATCTGGACACTAATGAATTTAGAAAAGACGGTGGAGTTTGGGTGTTACGTATTAATGAAAGGGATCAGTACAAGTCTCTGTAAAGCCTCAGGAATGTTGCCAATCAGTATCCAAAGTGCCTCTATGCAGAACCCACCCCAGACCACTGCCATTCACAGGAGCAGCTTAAAATAACTCATAATTCAGGGGCTCCTGAGCGGTCTGATTCAGCTGATGTTCTCTGAGCACATATAATCCAGACTGGCAGTGTTGACCTCGGCACAAAACACAGCAGAAGATGTGGCTGCCTCTTATATTTATTTTCCTACAGGTATCAGTGTTGCTGAGGGGGTGGAAAGTTTGGCCCTGAGGAGTTTCACACTCACTTCCGGTACTTCTGATGAGATGGACACACAAATTCCAATAGAACAGGAACAGGTTCCAGTCCGTGATACTCAACTTGCTGGTACATTTTATCCAGTATTGTTTAAAAGGCAACACACAGACAGATCTTAAAGCAGGGACCAGAACAATGCTACCTTCTTTTCCAGCATTTTGCCCAAGAAAAATTAATTTTTTGTAAATAACTTTTTCCAGCAAAAGAAGAGTAATTGTGATGATTTTCTCTGAAAAACACACGCTCTTTTTTTTTTTTTTCTTTTAGAAGTCTAGAGAAAAACAGAAATCTTCTGTCCTGGTGCTGGTTATTTGACTATAGCTTAATCCTTAAAGTAGGGATTTACAATGCAATAGCTAATTTCAATTTAGCGTAAGCCACGTGAAAGGAAAACTGTAAGTAAAATTACAGAAAGCAATAGCTTAGGTATTTAACTTTGTTGCAGATAAATAACAAGCAACATCTAGGCCACAACTACACGGCACAAGACTTGCCTGGAGTTACAACGTGCCCATTACTTTTCGTTTTCTACTTCAAACTTCTTACACTTCAGCATTCTAGGCTTCTTGTTTTTGTGATTATGTAAAAAGTAGTAAACACTGAAAAATGTTACACAAATTGGGAACGTATGTCCCTTCTTTCTTAATTATTTACCCAAACTATTTCCTGTTCTGACATTTAACATGCGGCCATGAAAATTAGCTATCCATTTAATAAGTGGCAGGTGTGGCTGTGGGTAACTATAGACAACACAGTAAACTTCAGCAGATTAGTTGAACCACTGAAAGCTTTGTAAAGCAAAAATTCCGATGGTTGATTTTGTACTTACCAAAACTAGATCGATGGGAAGAACAAATTTAATGTTTCTCTGAAATTTCTCATTCAGTTCTTTAACAAGAACAAGCACCACAATGCTCAGCAAGGAGAGAAGTAAAGCCTCCAACTGAACTGTTCTGATATTCTCAAATATGTAGGCATAAATCTACAGTGAATGGCAAATAACAATTGCAGATCAAACAATATGTCATTTTGCATCACATGCTATGGCATATTCTACACAACTTCAGACATCTCAAATAGCCTGTGAGAGCTGAATCAATACTGCAAGAGCTGAGTCATCTGACAAACCGGCCTACGCTTAAGATTTTGCAAGTAAGAAAATCATTGATTTATTATTGCGAAAATACTATGGACTTTTGAAAACTCAAAAATACAACGAATATTTTTATATATGAATTTACAAATTTCTATTGGTTGAAACAAGCAAGAAAATTCCAGTAAATGATATGTAACTTTTTCTTAGTCAGTCTCATTAAATTCAGTAAGATAAATGATTGTTGCACAAAAACATCGAGAGAAGCCTACATGCACAAAGATTTATTTTCAGTGTCCATAGCTCATAACATCCATCAACTCTAATAGTAAAAGTTACTTCTGAGGAAAAATTTTAAAAGACAGAAAGGAGAAGGAAAGAGAAGGAGAGGAAGAAAGAATGAAAAGGGAAAGAAAAAATGCAGTAGTGGCTGGATGGAAAGAGAAGCAACAGGAATCTTCTCAGAAGACCATCTTCTTCAGGGCATCCTCCAGTACATGAGGGCACCCACCCAAATACTTTTCCATAGTAACTGTATGGCTTCAGCAGGGCACACTCAGTGCTGGTTGCTCCTGGCTATCACACAAACAGTGCTCCATGGAGCATGCTTGGGTCAGGTCCAGATGCTGCACGCACTAGCTGTCAAGCTTTGTGTATGTCTGGTTTTGGCTAGTTAAATAACCGATATTATCTACTAAGCCCTGTTTCTTTCCCTAGCATAAACTTATAAGTTGAAAGCTGCAAAGCGAGAAGTAAAAAGAGAGTAGAGGAAGAAGGGGTGATTGTCACATCAGTGGCAAGTGCTTTCCAGGGGAAACTCTCCATGGCAAGGTGCGAGGATTGGAGGTGCGAGGGTGGGAGGGGTAGGACACGCTGGGCCACAAGGTTCAAAGTCCTGCGGCAGCAGGCTCTGGGATGTTGGGGAACGGCTACGTTGCTGCAAGTGAGAGGCAGACTGCAGCGTTAAAAGAGAAAAATGAGACTGGAGCAGAGCTATGGAGCTGCAAATGGGAGGCCCTCAGCTTTTCAAAGGTTAAGGTGTGGTGCAACATGCTGTAATACATGGTTAGAACAGTATAGTTGGGTCGATGATGAAGAAAGGAAATATGGTGCTGAATATAAGGAACATGTGGAATAGAAATACGGAATAGGAATAGAATGACTGGTGGTGATGGGTAACAGGGATCTCTGATGAAGAACACAATGTTGTAAGTAACAGAATCAGAAGAATGCAGTTCCCTGCACACCAGCACAGATGACCCAGTTATCAGTGAACTGTAATTTCAGTTCTACTCTGAATTTGTGGGTCCAGAAAATGAAGCATAAATCACTACCGTAACACAACAGAAAGTAACAAAAAAATTCACAAGTTTACTGGAGTGGTTACAAGGGCTGAAGAAAGTTAGAGGGAACTTCTGTCCCAATAAACAAAGAAATAATCAGATCCCTATCGCAAGTTATTTTCAGGCCTCATGAATAAAAGCAATAGTCTATTGCCTGGAGGGGAGGAGCAAAGAGGCATGAAAATGGATATAATACACATGCTTACTAAAGTTGCAGGGGAAAAAACCAAGGTAGGCTCAGTCCCTTGAATTCTGCATTTATGTTCTGGGAATTATTGTGTAGCCTGAAATGTAAACCGCATGGAGAACAGAAGTTTAAATCTAGGATGCAGATTTAAACTGCATCACAAGTAACTTCTTTTTAAACCACAACATTAAGGATAATAAAATCAAGCAACTGAGACTTGAAATAATAGTATGTATATATATATATATATATAAAAAGGTGTTTTCTCTGGCAACAACTAAGATGACCACTAAAATAAATGAAAAGTGACACTTGTAGTTTTATCAAAATAAAGATTAATAATTTTCTGCCCCAGAGAACCTATTCTCAAATACATGTATAATGATAATAAGATTTGACAGTTTGGAGCTTAAATACCTATATTTATACTGGACAGGAAAAACTACTAGAAAAATTATCTTAGGAAAGAACCCTGTTCTAGAAGAAAGGTGGTCAATATGATGATACATTTTTTTTCCACTATTCTGATTCTGTCTCTCCTCAAAGAGATGATGCTCATTTTGAAGAATGAGTAAATTACAAATAAATTCCTGATTTTTCCTCCCTTATCCTTTCTAAGAATATTTTCATAATCTGTAAGGGGGAAATAAACAATTTAAAAAAACTTTAAAAATGGTTACAGAAAAAAAAGACAAAATTTCTCATAAATTCCTTATAAAGAGGAAAATTTAGTCCAGTTCCTTTGAAATTTAGCCCTTGGACTTTTGGTTAAGGATGTAGTGTATAACCCAGCACAAATGTTTCTCAGAACCCAGGAAAACAATTTAAAAATCAACTTGTTAAATAATATGATCTAGATACATCATAAATCTGAAGAATGGTAATGAAACCACTGTTTTTAACCACATATTGCCCCACTGTAGCTGGACAATGTGGATTGTGTCGAGTGGTTTGGGACTAGTCTCTGTACCCATAATTTTCCATGAATGCATTTTCAAGCGAGCACAGGAGTTGGCACAGTGCCCAAGCAGAAGCTGTGATGAACTAAGACAAAAGGAGGCAATCTGGAAAACTATATTGCAAACTGTGCCCACAAACTCACCAAAGGCTGAGCTAGATCTAAGGTGAAGTGGTAAGAAAAGGGAAGAAATGGATTGATTCCTAATTTTCGAAGTCAAAGAGGTGTGGGCTTATTTTGAAATGGACAGTGTCTATTGAAGTGTCAGTGTTAGCTCTCTGTTTATTGTGTTGAATTTAATTTTCCTAGACAAGGTGAGACATAAGGTTGCAAGAATAAATATAACTTTAATGAAGGATTACAAAGAAATATGCATAAGCTTCTAGAACTTCTGTCATTACATATTGACTAAAAAAAAAGCTTCCATTTAATTTTTAAAATATATAGCCAAATCTTACAGACCTTTGTCATAGCTTTTTCAGACTTTGCAACAAACATTTTATATGAACTGCCCAGTGTATTCTTTGGTGTTTCTCTTCAAATCGTACCCTTCGTGTGTAGTCTACATCAGCCAGTAAATGTGAAAGAAGAGGACTACCAATTCTTCATAGCTCGTACAAGTTCACTAGCACCAGCAGCCCTATCCCCAAAGTGTCTGTAGTACACTGAAACAATTCTGGCAGTAATACATAAATATTAAATCAATTACTACATCAGAATAAGAGCTTCCACTGACTAGTCTGTTCCTGGGTAACCATTCCCTGAAAACCTAAACCTGCCCATTTCATGATATGACTGGCAAAGCCACCATTTCACAAACACAGGCTTTTCAGAAAAAGAAGCATGTGGCTCTTAACAAGAATGTGGCAAACATCTGCTGTAGCTATCTCTCTATACTGTACAGTTCACACGTTATGCTGCCCAGTCAGTTACTGTACTCACCCGAGGGGAAAGTGTAAATCTTAAATGTAAGCACCTAAAGCTCAAGCTTGTAATAGCACTGACATCTGATTCCAAGGAAGTATTTATAACTGTTGTCACCACAAACATCATTATGAATTCAGAATTTTACATATGTTGATGATGCACTTACTGAAATAATTTAGAAATTCTGCAGCAGAATTTAGTTTGGTATTGCAGTGTACAAAGCAATTTTTTGTGTCATTATATGTTTAACAAAATTTTAAAATGCAGCATTAATTTATTAATTGAGCTGTTTGCCTCAGTTTTTATTTTTATTGCTAGTTTTGAGTAAGGATTTTTAATGGAAATAACAAATCAGTGAACATTTTGGCAATCGATGTAGATTTGCATATAAGTGAAAAAAGCAATATTCTAACTTTGCACACACATACATACAGACACTGAATGTCCCTGTCCTCATGGGAAATCAATGGCTTTGAGTTCCACTATACTTTCACATACTTTCATAGGGTAATAATGAACATTGTAGTGGTTTATATTCTAGAAAGAATGTGTATTCCAATGTAATAATGCAATCCTCTGCGTTCTTTTTTTTAATGTATACATGAAAATCCAAAAGTTTAGTTTTAAAATGAGTATAGAGGCTGAAGTAAACAATAGAATTAAAGGAACATATTAGTTAAAATGCTTAATACAGTTTAACAGTAGATGACCTCATTGCATTTTCAAAAATGTTTCATTCTGATGTTTGCTAGACAAATACAACACGTTGTGGGAAAAACGTACAGGCAACTATTGTGAACTGTATAGGGAACAAACTGGAAGAGAAAGGTAAAAAAAGGAGTGATAGTGGGAACACAAAGTTTTTTTCAGCTAATTGCAGCACAGTCACAAGGATTTTGCAGCAAACTTGCAACACAACTACAAAAGACCCCATCTTGCAAAGTAGGTTTCCTAAGTTGCAGGACTACAGTTTGTAGTGCTGCATTTTCTCAGAAACTTGTGGAAGGATAAATATATCTACACATGGATAAAGGGCAAATATTTATATGTTTTTCTGGTTTCAGATAGTACGTAAAACTTGATGACGCTTTTCTTGTCCCTTTTAAAAATTAGATCTCACATGTAGTTTTGCCTCACCATTTTTATTTTTCATCTTCACCTTGCTTTTCCCATTGGTAAAATACCAGTAGATGCTGAAATGTTCAGCTCAATTGCAGTGTTACAAACCATGTACAGTGAAAATGAAATTTAATAAATTACACGAACTATATGTAAACACAAAAGTCCCATAGGCTCAATGCCAGTGTAGTAGATTTGTTCTCCACATACAAAGTTCATTTTTACATATTTAATCATGATCTCACTTGCTATAAAGAATCCATTTCACTGGCTTGCTTTACTTTCAATTCTCCTATCACACTTTATTAAACATTCTTATTCTTGCTTTGCCAACCCAAAGGCTGCCTGAGGCAAAGCAATCAGCTTTGTGAGTGGGAGGTGTTTTGGAGTGGAAAAAGAAAGAATATGTAAGCAAAAATATCAGTCTTTGGGTTTCAAGAATTTGGAGGAAAGAACATGTCCGGAGAGACTTGCCAAATTTGCCTTTCACTCTCTAGTTACATATGCTCACTAACATATATCTAATTAGTATAATTTCCACATAAAACTACCACCATAGAAAAAAAGATTGTTAAAATTTAAATCTGGTACTTCTGAAAGAGATACTGGACCTTCTTAAAGTAATCCATAAGTCTGAACAGGTACCAGAAACCTTTTAAAATACTTGTATGGCAAAATTGTCCCTTCTAAATATGGAGACTTTTTTGTTATTCTTTTAAGTTGTACAGAGGGGTTTTCATTTGTTCATTTGTTTTCGCATAATTCTATAGAGCAATTCAGAACATTAAAAAAATCAAGACTTTTTTTCTTTGGAAAATGTTCAAAGGGGTTTGATTTCAAAAGTGAAGTGAAGGGCAAAGAACTTGTTTCAGATACATTAAAAAATACAAGGGATAGGGGAATAGATTTCTTTCAAAGCATTTGAATGACCTCATTTATGATATCATCAGCACACCAACGTGGAAATATTTCTTCGTATCACTGCTGCTCTTTATTATTGCTCATAATGTATGTTTTGATTATGTCTTGGCTGTGGTACTTAACACCAGTCATCCCTACAAGATGACAACATTCCTATATGTAAGTATAGTCTCCATGGAAACATCATGAAAAAGAGGCTAGTCACATTTTATATTAAGGAGCGTTTATGAAAAGGTTTTCAAAGAATTAAAAAATATTTTAATATACGATAAATCATTTGTAATAATCTCACAGGCCAACTGACTCTTCGTAACAATGGCTATGACACTTTTAGTTATGTACTTACAAGATAAATTACTTGTGTTTATTACATGCACCTAATCCTCATTAATAAAGTGGTCCAGTAAAAAACTTACCAACTAATTATCCATATGAAACTTTACCAAATTTATAAAATACTATGAAATAAAATTTGAAAAAGCAACATGATCTTATCACAAAGTTCACATTAACAAATTTCCAAAAATAATATGAAAAAATTAAGAGCAGAGCAGTGCAAGAAAATATAGTCAGTGCTTTTAAATAAGATGTCCTAATTTAGTGGTTAACTAAATGAAGCCTCACTTCATCTGGTAATCAATTCATTAATTGCTATCAGTGCGATGTAAATATCACCTCAGCAAATAAATAAAGTTTTATTATGAGGACAATATCATTTTGACAGATACTGTTGTAGCACTACTAATGCTTCTGACAAAAGATTATGCTCACAGCACCTAAACTCAGGGTTTGCTGGATTAAGTTACCTTAAAGAATGTGGTCTTATATCTTTTATGCAAGAAGATTATACAACTTTGCCCTTTAAGGTTTCAGCCAACAATATCTACTTTCCAAAGGGAGTAACCATGATACTGTATGTAAATCAGTACGCCTATTATAAAAATTACCATAAAGCTGTACACCTGCTGTGTTTATGACAAAATAATATAATGTCATAAAGCAGTAAGTAATGTATCTAGGGTAATTTTTGCATGGGAGATCCACAAATCATGAGCCATGTTCCTTTTACCACAATGATGGTCAGGTTTCATTCAGCAAAATAGGAAGAAAATATGTTTAGAATGATGTGTTAAATATATGACAATATATCCTTCCCACATGCTGATCCAGAAAGAGTTAACCCTCTCTGTACAAGTGTGTAATTGCTCAGGTTAATGAATGGAATTATTAATGGTATTTATTACTGTATCCTTTCAAAATAAGACTCATTCATGCTAATTCTTCATCAGGTTTTCCTAACCCATTCTTACAAACAGATGTACCAAGATGAAGGTTTGGGTATTAGATCTCCTGTTCATTCACATGCATGCATAACAGATGTCTTACACGTATATAGTGTAGTTATTTAAGAAAATGTTAGCAAACGGAATAAACCATCTCTTTTACTGAACTCACATGAAAAAATCCCAGTGGTCCTGATATATATGGCATTTTCATTCCCAGCAGATACTTCACTTGTGAAGTCACAACATGTGTAGCTGCTCCTGTTGTCATCGCGCTTATCACTGGTTCTGTTAACAAGAAAGTGGCGCTGCCCAATTGCAGCATAAACATCGCTACCTAAAAGGCAAAGGTATGTGCATCAGCAATTATAACAAAATACAGCTTCCTAGTGATAGGACAATGAGCCAGGATCCTTTTAATATACTGTGAGATAAGTCAGATAAAGATTAAAAGCGGATGTCCTTTGAAGGATGCGTCTAGCTGAAAATGGAAGCCAGTGAAGAAGCTCTGTGGATCTACCTGCATTGCCTTATTCACATCACTAGTTTACCAGACTCTAACATTAGTTTAGCAGCTAGGCTCAGACTAGGTGGCGCTAAGACTCATTCCTGCCCCACTGATATTCAGCCTGAGTAGGCAAAGGGCAAAATCTTGGTTCAGCTGACTGATTGCCAACCTAACGATATCAGGGTTCCCAACGTTAGTAATTTCAACAGCTATCAAACTTATTAGGTGCTAAAACAACAGAGAGATGAGTCTCATAGTGAGAGCTCCATCATCCTGCAGAGCCCTGTCCTGCCCCAGGCTGCTGCCCGTTGGATTTCCCTTCCCATGCAGTCACACAACTGCTTTGCTCCTCCAGCCGATCCGTAGCCTCCTGATATCCCACTGACCCTGCACATAGGGTTCAATATAACACGACACTTGGTGCTCTCATGCTACATTATCATAATATCAACTACGTCAGGTATCACCAGTCCACTACCTCTAGTTACATCAGCTTCACACATTGAGGTTTCTGGTTTCACAGGTATTCAGGTAAGGGAGCAACAGAAGTTGCTTCAGATGATTGAGGATATAAAAATGCAGAGAAACAGGGATGTTCATATACTTACATGTTCTGTATGAACAAACTTTATAAACTTATAGTAGAAGTAAGCTATTTCAAAGACCTTTAAAATCTACTTCCTCTGCATTTGGGAAATACTTGAATTAACTTAAACTAGAATATATAATATAGATATACAAGTATACAATCAGAAAATTGAAACAGGAAGAAAAATTCAACATCTAATTGTATGAACACAATCCTGTATACAAACTGGATTTCTCTGCCAGAAAAAAGAGTAGACTTTGGCTCAGCTATATTTGGCCTTGAAGATTATTTCAGCTTTGTTGCAACTTTTACAGAAGTTATTTCAGACTACAGGCATATAATGAAAGAATAATATTCTCTCTAATCCAGGAATCTAGACAACAACTGAATCTACAACTGTTGTAGATACTCTGTAGGAATACAGGACAAATACTCAAAGTATTATTGTGTACTACCGTATTTTCCCCCCTTATCTCAGCATGTAACCACTCTTTCCCTCTGAAGAATGAGATTTGACAGCTCTTAATTCTTTGAACATGGTTTTTACATACCTACAGATACTACTGTGGTTAGCATAACACCGTTAATCCTTTTCTGATCCATATTAAGATATTAAGTTATTTTGAAATTATCTCCCCTTACAATTAGTTCTGCAGATTCATTAGATAAAAACATAGTTTCTTACTTCTCTAATCTTTGACATTTGCCACTCTTCTTCCTGAAAAGTTACATGCTCTTGTCACAGAGGTGTTTGTTACAGTACTTTCTAAGCAGATTATTTTGTTTACTATATTAAATATCACATTTTTTGAATATATCACAGTCTCCTTTGCTTTGCTTTACTTTGCTTTGTTCTCAAGCTAAAAGAATAATTTCCAAAGGTTATTGTTCTTTATGCTTGAACACCATTTATTTTTTCATCATAAATCTCACCTGTATACAGTGAGCTACAAGTATAATAGCACAAAAGAAATAAAAATGCCAAAGTGAGTGACTTTTAATTTACCACAAAAACCTCTAGTGAGCAATTTCCTCTTCCATCTGAGAGATTAAATCTGAGATTTTTTTTCTATTTCCCACTAATAGCATGTGAATGGCTCTGTACTATGAACAATCAGAACATTGACTGCCATTCAAGATTGGACCCCAATAATGATAATTACTGTTATACCCTCAGTAAGTACTGATTTAGTTAGTCAGGCCTAAAACCGATAATTACTAACTTCAGATAGTTTGTTTAGCTGTTTGTTCTAACAGTGTGCCTACTCATATATTTAAAACAATGTTCACAGTAGCAAAGTTCAATAAGAAACAAATTCTCCCTTCCCTAGTGAATTTTTGTTTCTTTTCTAAGATAGTTTGTATGGTACGGATGTGAAATTTCGAACTGTGTAACAGCTGAGTTTCCAGAGAATGAGATGGATGTCTCTTTAGCTGTGGATTCAAAACCACGGAGACAGTTCTGTGAAGTACATAATATCACAGAGAAATATTAGTTAATATTAGCATTTCCAAGAAAATTATTATGGTGAACTACAGGGAAAAGTGTCATGATTGCAGAACTTAGCAACCTCAGCATCGCTCTCATATTTACTTTTTTTTTTTACTTTAATTTTTTTACTTTAGATCTTCAACATTTTAGGGGGACGTGACCCTGCTTCACAGGTAGTAACTAAAAGGTCATATTTCAAACATACTTTTTATTGTTTGTTTATAACTGTGGGTTATGTAAAATACATCCAAACCGTGAATATGGTTTCAGGTAGAAAACTTCTGTAGCCACTCAGTTAAACAAGCAGCAGCCTACACTGGTTCCTGTCTCTTACTGCAGAAGGTAGCTCAGGACTGCCAGAAACAATGGCAATGCTTTATCAGCATGTACATCCTACTCTTTATTGACATTACAGTCAAATAAATACAAGGTGCATCCATATATCTTCCATGGTGAAGATCTAACAATAAAGCAACCAGAACAGAAAACGCCTGGGGAGGAGGGTGTAATTTTCAGCATAAGCTCATGTGGGAAACTGCTGCTGTCCTCACAACATGAGTGATGGACAGAAACTGCTTGGATGAAGAGGGGAGAGGGGACAAAAAGTTGTTTAGAAACAAGCCTCCCAAATCTAGTTGCGTGTGAGTTTTCCTGACAGATAGATATACTTAATATTTTTAGCATTTATACAGGCCTAGATAAACTCTCCAGTTAACCCTCCACGCTCAGGAGCAGACATGCAGCTCACAGCTTGGCTGCCACTGTTTTTTGCATAAACACCGTTTGAAATGAAGCTGAGCTGACAGCACATGATTGTATCACTTCATGTTATGTCGTAAAAACTTTCACCCACTAAACAATATCCAAATTGTAGCAAGTTCAATATTCTTAAATAAATTCATAATAATCTACTTTATCCTTGCTGTGGTCGTGATGTAGGTTTCCCATCTTATTTTTCTGATACATTGTATGATTTTTCTTCTTTCTTGATGCAGAAAAACTACAGGGAAAACTGACAGTGAAGTGTCAGAACAGTAAAAACATACACTACAAAAAAATGTCAAAGGCAAATAGGTTTCTCTTTTCATTATTTGTACTAAGACTGGGTTTTTCTTAAACTGTAAAAGGAACAAAATTTTCACATATTCTAGGATTGCCTCCAGAATTTTTCATTTTTCAAAATCTAGTTCCTAGGGTTTGAAGGAATACTTCAGAGAGAGAACAATCACAGTACCAAAAATGGCTTTAAAGGTGCATGGCTACAGTTTCTTTGTGCAACTTTTTCAGTACATCACACTATATTAAAAAGCTCATTAAGAAGTAACTTTCTTGAGATGAATTTTGCTTTCACCACGTATACAGTCTTGATGAAATTCATGTGAATGAAATCAGGATATGTCATCAAAAGGAAAAAAAATAACGCAGGAGGAATGTGAGGGAAAGCAGCCTTGAGTTAATGCACAGTAAAGGAGAAAAGATCATGGAAACAAATTATAAACCCAAGTGATTAGACTGAAGTGGTGGAAGGTGGTATTTGTAAAAAAAACGTACAGGGAAAAAATTAAAACTAAGTGGAGAAGAGAAGAAAGATAATGTAAAGGGAACCTTTTCTTCAGCTGTCTTTACGGATCCATAATTTTACCCTGACAAGAAGAAGAGAATAGGTATTTAGCCAGGAGAAGAGAAACGAGTAATTGGAAAAAGCAAAGCCCTCGTGTTCATTAATTCAAGTCCTTTTGGTTCTTGTCCACTTTCAATACTTTCTTCCCATGACAACGTGCTCAGTTTATTATTGTTAAAATTCCTCTCACTGTGTAGTCAATCTAACTTTATGGCCAGTAAAAATTTTTATCACATAACGGGCACTTTGGAAATCACTAATCTGAAAATTTCTGCCCACAGTAACTGAAAGGCTGATATCAAGTTACCTGCCGCAGGAATTCAGTTTTGGAGAGTGAATTTTAAACTCCTCAAAACTTCACATTCTGGAAGGTGTAGATTTTTTTCACTGTTAAACCAAAAAAACAGTGGTGGTACTCTTTCTCATCATTTGCTGCATGGGCTAAGAAGATGAGGTCAGCCACAGGGAATATCTCTTGGAAGGAAACAGTACAGACTGTGAGCCTCTAATTTGGTATGTTGTATTGATTATCTCAAAATCTGAGGCTGCAAAAATGAAGACATCTATGGACCATCTGGAGACCAACAGTCAGACGTGGACAGTTCAGCTTGAATGACTGACCAATTTAAAATGCTTTTTGGCCTGTTTCAATAGACATTATAATTAGGAAGTTTTGGTCTTTTGAATTACAGCTCTTCAGTTCATTGTGGGTGGCTTGAGAGTATTTGATAGCTTCTGATGGTGTGTGGAGTGAGCTTTCCTCACCTCAGGACATGAAAAAGACTTTCTGTGATCTTTCTGGACTAACACATAGCCTGCTATACCGTAATTGTGGGAACCAGGACTCCCGTCCAGCCTAGTTGTCCTTTTTGAGATACAGAATATAAGCCTGTAAGAAGTTATTTCTACTGTGAAAGAATAACGAACTCTTTTCCTGATTATCATTGTATAATCAAGACTTATGTTTGTATTTCATGAATAACTATGTATAACAGAATAGTGCAGCATAGTTTTCCTCACAGGGAAACAAATCTATGGACAAGAATTATAGCCTTCCAAAAACACACTTTGTATTCAAATGTGCTCCTTTGTTATTAAACAAACTGATAATAGACCATGTAAATTTGTTCTCCAGATACCCAGAAACATTTTTGTTCTTTCCAATACCGTACATCAGCAACTAATTACATGTAAGGTTTTAAAATACAGTAGCTGAAAATCTTACCAGTAAAAATGTAGAAGACTGGAATGCAATAATCAGCCATTTCTCATTTATACAGGAGTAGCACAACTGAAGTCTGTAGTACTGTGGTTCTTAAGAGAATACAGCTTTTTTTTCTAGGATAACCTTTTTTTTTTCTCACTTTGAACTGCAAGCAGCTTTCCTGTATTTTTTCAGCAAATTTAATGTTGAATTTCAGTTTAGTATGTTGGGGTTTTTTTATAGGCGCATGTATTTATGCAAGCTTTCTTGCACATGTAATGTACTAATAGGGAAAAAAAAAATCTTACCCAAAAGATTTTTTGGGGGATTTTTTGATGCTGTAAAGGCATCATCCAATTCTAATGACAAAATCATTCCTTAGGCTGTCATGTTCCATCATTTCCTCGCCCTATCAATAACTCTAAGGTATTTAATATCAGGGAATAATTCCGTTGACTTGATTAGCTTTCCATGCCCTGTTTATCTTTATAAAGTAGCAGTTACATAAACACAAAAAAATCTGTATTATACCTACCATTCTGCTTTTAAAAATGAAATAGTGTCTGTGAATGCATTATATTAAATATTTTTTGTAATTACAGTTTTTATGTTTAGTTATTTTCTGTTTTAATACTATATTATCTTCATCAGGATGCCTCTTAAGACAACTAAATATCTTCTTTCTTTTATGAACACTAGGGAATCTGAAATTAATTGCTTGAAAAATTTACACAGCTAGGCCCCAAATTTCAAATCTCCTGATGATCAGAAACCAGTTCAATTTATTTCATGTCTTGACAGCACTGAGATTCACAGAGCCTGCTCAGAGACTTGCCTCGCACATGAATGCACGCTTGTGGTCTTCACAAAACACAAAGCAGCCAACAGCAGTTCAGCTCAAAAACACACTTCTATTTACCTTCCTTCTACGACTCACTATTTTATGTATTTTTTCGGTTTTTTTCTTTAACATTATTTGATAATTAGTGTACTTAGCCAGGCTACTGGAAAGATAGTATCAAATTGTTTTTCTGGCCAAAGAGGTTCAGGTCTTTACCTACTCTTTCTAAGAAGGAACCATCTGTTTGGAGAGGGACATTTCATCCCTCCTGTGGAGGCTGCCCAAGGTATGGAATAGTCATAGCATCAGTCATCTTTGTGTAATTAGTGGCTGGTTAAAGCACTGTGTTTTGGGTTTTTTTCAGTATAACAAAACACTTTTATGGCAGACACCCCTAAAGCCAGTCTGCCTCCTTTCCAGAGAAGTCCCATCCCAAGTACATTGACAATTCTACTTTGTATTTCAGAATGTCTTCAACAGAAAACTGTTGCCCCAAAATACATCATATTGTTCTTCACGTCCCAGAGTAGCTCATCTATTCCAGGCTATTCATTAATTTTTAGTTTAGTCTGATAAGTAGAAGCAGGTCACTGACATGGCTCTCCATTACCAGCCAGATGTGCCCTGTCATGTTATCTGGGAATTGCAGCAACTGTTAGCCTGGATACTGGACTCATGATGAGAAACGTGGATTCCCACACTCGACAGCACCTGGGATGATGGCAAAGTTTAATCACAGCCTTGATTCAGACTTTTACTTGAATATCGGGGATCAGTAGCTTCAAGGCACTCCTCTAGCGTATGGGAAACTGGTCGCTAACCACGACAGTCACATGAAACACTAGTGGCAGCACTACAAGCACCAGCTGTATTAGTATGACTCTAACACAAGTGACATTACTGACCTGGGATAGGAGCCCATGCACGTGGCACGGTTCCCTATCAGACCTGCTTTGAAGACACAGGCAGAGGATTTTCTAGTTCTTCTCATTGCAATCAGGCATAAACAGGACATAGGCTGAGATAAGTCAGCTGGAGCAGCTGAAGGCATATGAAAAAGCAGACCTTTTCAGAATGAAAGAGCAAGAGGTCTAGAGGATTTACACACCTAATGGGATTCGGCAGCAGCTAAGCAAAAAATTTCTGTATGAGATTTTGAAGTTAGGTCAAATGCAGGCACCAACTTCCTGTTGAGACGTTTTGGCCTTTAACACACAAGCCTCTCGGGGGACAACACAGGAGGTTGTCAGGCTGTGAGCACAGCACTCCCACATGAAGGGCTCTGTGCATGCTCAAAGTATTCTGCTGTTACAAGCACCCACACACGATGCGGTGTTGTGTGGCACCCACTGGTGCAATGGGACAGCACATGCATCAGCCAGGCACAGTCAGCATCAGGTCTACTCTATATGCTGTCCACAGAGTTTCCCTCATGCTGCTGCCCCAAGCCATAGTTCTGTAACCAACAAAAGAATGAAAAAAATGCAACAGAAATGACCACGCTTCTTGATATTTCCTACTGAGGAAATATTTCCTACATAAGCATATGCCCCAGTTCACGCCAAGCGTGCAGAGCACTGGAGATCCCATTCTGGGCTCCTTCACTCATCCTCTGCATGGTAGAGGGATCTAAACCACCAAGTGCAGGGGTCCAAGTTTCTTTCAGGAGGCCAGGTACCCAGGAGGTGTTGCAGTCAAGTGCTGGAACATTTCTACCATTTTAATATTTACAAGGAAAGAGGGAAGCCTTCTCTGAAGACCTAAGCAACTGGCAATGGATAAAGGAATTCCGCCCTTGTGGTCAGAATAGGAAAAGAGAAAAAATTTAAAAGACCTCTGATAATTTAAATAAGCTTTGGAGAATCATTTGAATACATCTGTTTTACTGATTTATTTTACTTTAATGATGGGTGTGTGAACTCTGAAGAGAATTTAAAGATGTTTTCCCTACTGTTTTTAATTACTGAATATTGTATAGTATTTGTCTTTGAGCCAAGAGCAATAGAAAACCTCAGGAATATGTCAATGCTTACCAGGAGCTGATTCATGTTTTATTTCTGCAGGAGAAGGAAAGGGAGCACCAACAGCAACTGAATATTATATTAGAGCCGACTGAATGTGGTTTTACTTCATATTGCAACACCCTAGAAGCATGTATACAGACAATTACTACATCTCAACAAAGGAACAGCAAATTCTTAAAACACATATTCATCATTTATGAGCATTGGACCAGACCCATGGCCAGTGTTTCTCAGATAAGTGAAAAAAAAAAAAATAAATACAAAAGTCATAGCTGTCACAAATGCAATGCGTCAGTAACATACAGAATGGGTTCACCACTGACCTGAATGATTCCTCCTAGAAATGAAACTGCTGCTGCGACTCCAATCCTCTGCATTTCAAACTCCGATAGGCCTGAGGCTCCTGAATTATTGTTTGTAGTGAGATTAGTGCTGACTGAAGGAACAAGACGCTCAACTGCATTGGCAGATATTAACGAAGTTAAAGCAAAAGTTCCTATAAAAAAAGCCACGCATTAGTCACCAATAATTCTATATCTGTCTGTACTCATCACTCATGGCCTCTTTTTCAGAACTTGGGCATTATAAGTGAAAGTGCCATTTTGAGCATTCCTGTCATGCTAAGAACAAGGTTTAAGGTAATCTTTTCATGCAACACACATTTCTTAATGTAAAATACCATTTGTACAGGCAAATTGAATGTCAACTTTTTTGTGAGCATATTTATTTAGACATATTAACAAAAGAGGTTTGAACACAACAATTCACAATGATTTCAAGTTATCACAAATGCTTTTGACTCACCCTGGGTATGACGAAACAGCTTTTTGTCTGAGGATCCCAAATGTTCATCATTCAAATTTCTGGGGCAATTAATTCATGCTTTATACATAGTACCTAGCCCATTATGTGTGTGTTCAAAAACTCAACAAACAATCTGCATTTTAATAAATGGAGGCAGAATACAAGAGAAACATTTATTTGCTCAGAGGGGTAAAGAAAGTTTAATGACACACAGATAAAGAAGGATGATAATTCAATATTAAAAAGCACAAACATCATACAGAGCTCTAAGAGCGTAAGAAACGCCCTACTATGTCAGACCAATGGTCCATCTTGCCCAATACTCTGCCTCCAGCTGTGGCAATCAGAGGTGTTACCCAGGGAAAACACACAAGCCTGGCAACTTTCTGCAGGCCGTTTCCCCAGCATCCACCATAGCTGTTGTATTAGGGACGCTAGTGAGTACATTGTATCTGGTCCTTTTAGATTTTGTTTATGGACTACCATTCATGAATTTGTTGAATCTCTGTTTGAACCTACTTGTATTTTCTGCCTCCACAATGTGCTCTGAGAGCAGGTTCCAGAAGTTCACCATCTGCTGTAGTATTTTCTTTACTCTACACTTTAAAAGACTTTTAAAGTCTTCTTCTTTCAGAAGTCAGTCAGAAGTCTGACTTCTCACCAGTTTCATTAAGCTCTCTTTATTTCTACTGTTGCAGGACCTAGTGAATACTGTTCTACCTTCACCTTGGCCTTCACTGAGTAAACTTCCTAGCATGAACTCCTTGGGAACCTGCCAGGGATACCTCTACCCTGAAAAATGACCGCTGAGTCCTGCGTTTTGCTTCTTATCCTTTAACCCAGTAATAACTAGTAAAAGGACTTTTCTTTTATCACAAGGGCAAGTTAGTTTCTTTAGTAACCTTTGGCGTGGAACCTTATCAGTAGCTGTTTGACCATTCTGATATCTTGTATTCAAAGTATTTCCTTTTTCCATGTGCTTAGTGGCACTCATACAGTACTGTAGGAGGTTAGTGAGGTAAGATTTTCCTTTACAGGAGTCACATTAACTCCTCTCCTACAGACTCTGATTATACATATCTTTCAGTATTCTTATTTTTTATTATAGACTATAATAGGGGTGAAAGACAGGTCTGCAGTTCCCAGGATTCCCTCCAGAGCCCTTCTGACAGTGAAATTACACTGGTAACTTGACAGTCCTATGGCCTTGTTACACCTTTGTCAGAAAGGTGTCCACCAGTTTCCTTCCCAGTGTCTTATTTTTATGTATTTAAAGAACCTTTAACTACCAGGTTGATCATCCTCTCTATGGCACTCTTCAAATTCCTTCTTTTAGCATTCTAAATATCATGCGTATGTTCGATCTACCACATTTCATGGCTTTCCCGCTCACTTCATTTGATCAAGCTTTCTGTTTTTTAAGTGCCAAACTCTTCCCTATGACAGTCCCCTTAATTTTCCCATTGAGCTATGAAGGGGGTTTTTTTTATTACATTTTCTTTTTTGAATCATGTTACACATTTTGCCTGGGCCTAAAGCTCTACATTTCTACTGAAAGGATCAACAGCATATGTCACACACATTTATTTTAAAAAAATCTTAACAATAGCAAGATAACTGTTTTGTTTCCCTTTTTTCTTAAGATTAAATTCTGGAATAGACACCTGTGAAAGGAACAGGTTTCCACACCAGGGACTGTGCAGGAATCTGTGGCCATGGAGCTGTGGGACTCTCAGCAAATCGCTCTCTGAATAGTATTGCCTCCCAGGGATAAAACATCAGATTTAGCTGCTTGTACTTACCCAATTTATCACCTGTTTTCATTACTAGGGTTTATGTCAGCCAGATACTTATTTATTTACTTTCCTACATCTAATTGTATGATGGATTCTTGTCTCCCTAATAATCTTACACCAACAAACTGCTGACAATACACTGCTAAATTATTCAGTTTTAATGTAGGTTTTTGTTTTAATATATTTAACAAAAAAAAGTGCAAAAACCCACTAATCCATCTCTACTTGTGTCAAAATTATTTTCCATATTCTGAATTTTCACTTTTTTTGGAATGCTTCTCTTTCTTACATGAGCTGAGTACATTCCATCACTCACTACAGCATCAAGTCAGTAACAGCATCCACAGATCCTTCTCAGGCATCAAAAGGCTCAAATATTTTCTGTGCCTTTAGGGAAAACAAACTTTCAGCTTTTCTTTTGCTGTCAGACCAGTTATAGCTGTTCGGCAATTTTTAATCATTTAACTGAATATTTTTGAACAAAAAAGGTGCTCAAAATAGTGGCTAACTTTTTATTAAAACATTTGTCAGTGCATACACTGGAGCGATCAGATTCTGCAGAGTTCATTTTTTGTGTGATTACCCAGAACCATCTTTCCTCCTTTCAGGAATTTTTCCCTTCCACAAGGAAAACATACCTCCTCCCTGCTTAAATCTTCTCATGACCACAGAGGCTGTTTCCCTTCACCCAGTCTTACCGTGCGTTACTACTGGGCTCATCTCATCCTTCCTGCAAACTTCAGAGGCCACCGAGTGCCACTTCTGCACAACAAAGAATTTGTGGTTCGATCTCATGAGTATCATTTCCAGCTTTGGCCTATAACTTGGGTTCTCTGGAGTCAGAGCATTTGTCAATCTATTAGGAGATCAAAGTCATTCAACTCTTGCAGCTGCTGTTGGTTCTGCTGAGGGCAACTTGTAACTACTAGCGTAGCAGCCAGGGAGCACCTTTTACCGCCTACCTAATTACTCTGCAAGTGGACAGGAGATTTACTGAACCCATTGGGAGAATCTCTACCTTAATACTATAGCAGGTAATAGGCACAGAAAGCTTTTTTTTCTGAGACATGCAGGGTTTGTGTTTTAGACAGGTGAGAACTAATGTGTATTTTCTATGATTTAAGAAGCAGTCAAGCCTTTTTCATTCCTGTTTGCATATATCTTGTTGGCTGAGCCCTTTGTTAAAATCTTAGCCTGAAGCAGATTTGTAAAGTAGAGTTAAAATAAAAAGTTCTTAGTAAACTACATGTACAAAGGAAGTGTCAATGCAATATTAAATTATGATGGCAGGAGTAACTCCAATATATTCTTAGTGAGGTTCTTTAAAGTACTTAATCTGGCAAAAAGCAGTTGTAAAAAGAAGCACAGAAAACATTTTATTTCTGTTTAGTCTTAGATAATTTTCATTCCATTGATCTTAGAACAACAACAACAAAAAAGGTTCCATTTGCAATTCCTTATTTCTGGAAATGTTTTTAACAAATAAACACTTACCTGTCGCAACATGATGTCCCATTCCAAATATGGCATAAATAATGACAGGAAAGAAAGAGCCATATAAACCAAAAACTGGGTGGACTGAAGACAGAATCGCAAAGGCCAGCCCTATAGAAAGTTAAATGGAATTACTTCACTATAGGAAGATACAACTGTTCTGCATTCAATTTTTTTTATGAGGAAAAGCGTAGAATTGAGAGCATAAAAAACCCCCACTTTCATTTACAAAAACCTAGAGCATAAACCAAGTACTGTACAATGAGTATCAGGAAGAACTATGGAAGGTTTTTCATCTATTGTCTCATCAAAATCCTCACACTTTCTTCTGAGTCTCGGTCCCCAGCAGAAACAAGTGGCTCACAGATAAAATCTATGGCAGCAGTTACCGTGTTTCCAGGTTGTCACCATCAGTGATTCCAAACATTTTTTTAATAGCCTGTCCTCATAGGAAGAGGCACCACTGTTTCACCCCCACCCTCACAAAGATGAGTTTGAGACTGCCAGGGCTCAGATGGTTATTTCTTACAAATGGTTCAAAACCTGTAATTTTGGTTTGGATGAAGCCCCTTCAGTCTGCTTTCTTCTAAATTCTTAAAGAAAAAAATATTCTAGAGCTCATTGTCTTTAGGTGCCTGGGCTTTTTAATCCTTTAGATATCAACTTTTTTTTTCATTGCATAAAGCTGCCAGGCCAGCAATGGGAAGTATTTGACTTTCATGTTGAGATGGAGAATGAACTAAATCGGTTAGGATTTAACTTTACAAACTTACTGATTACCTTCATTGCTTAGCTATCGAGGACAGCATCCATCTTTTTCTTAGAAAGTCTCAGAATATGCCAAGAAAACCTCTTTTAACAGAGACATTCCTGCAAAGCAGCAGCTTTGGTTGCTGTTCAACTTTAGATACCTAAGATAGAAAGCAAGTCTGCATTGGCTTCTTGCAAGTCTGCAGAAAGACAGACTTCCCAGACTATGCTTCAGACCAGCAGCCTCTACTGCCATTTCATGGTTTTTACTCCTAGAAACTAAGAGTAGGAGAAATTGCCTGGCAGAGTTTCTCTGTAAGTCTTGGTGAATACCTTGTCGTGCAGCAGGGAGGACAGGACTGGCTTGTGTGACACACAAGGTGCCATTCTGAAGTCCACCTTCAGCCTGAGTGACCAGTCTAACATAGTGTATACATGTGTGTGCTGGGAGAATGACCATGCATGGTCTGTGACAGAGGTGATTCAGATCTATGAAATGGAATTGCCTTCTGTGAACATTTGCAATCTCCAAAGAAAATTAAATGCATAGGACTAATTGTTCTCACCAAACTTTCCTGAGTGGTCCAGAAAGCACTTTTTACCTGAAGCACTAGTGTATGGGATTTTAATAACATGGAGAGTGCCAAAGAGTATCTTTACTTATAGGCTTTCAGTGGTAATTCCAAACATTTTGATTCAGGATCTCTCTTCTTGAATTTGGATTTGAGTCTGTGACAAAGAGCACATGGTGGCAGGAGGCATTAAAATGCCAAAAGGTCAAAAGTGGCAAGTTCCCTGTGAAGCAGATGAGGCCTAGCAGTTCACCCATTCTTAGAAAAACATCACAGTGAAGATTTTGCTGAGAATGGATCTTACATGGATCATCTTCATCCACACTGCGCTCAGCAGTGTATCACTATCAGTTATGACGAGAGGAGAGGAGAGGAGAGGAGAGGAGAGGAGAGGAGAGGAGAGGAGAGGAGAGGAGAGGAGAGATTTTAAAATATGTCTATTTGAAAACTTTGATGCCTTCTTTTAAACAGAAATGGACTTCATTGCTCTTTTGCCTTTTAATTAGCATACCTACTAACCATTGCTTCTGCTTTGTTCTCTTAGGGTACCGTTATCATGAACCAGGAAGATCTTTGAAAAGAAATTATAGTTCTACATCCACGTTTGCATGATCAATAGATGTAAAAGAAGATTCTGACCCAAAAGTAACACAGAAGGTTGTGCCTGAGGAGAATAAAAACAGCACAGGAGAGAACTGCATGACTCTATACAGACAAAAGTAAGCATGGGGGAAAAAAAAGTAGAGAGCAGGAGAAAGAGATTTTTAAGGCTTGTTCAACACTGAAAAGCTCTTCCATTATAACCATTTTATGAACAAAACCAAAACCAAAAACTTTGTAATTAAATCACAAGTAGACTACCATTCACACAGATACTCCAGTCTTCAAAAAAGCAATATGTAAATCTATTTTATATTACTTTCCAAAAAATAAAAGAACTAGAAAAATCAATATAACTTCAGACACAATTTAATTACAACAACATAATTGAAATGAAGTGACCTCTCTCTGTGGACAAACATAAGGGAAATACGCAAGATTCAGTACTGAATGCTGAGCCAGATATGTTCTTTACAAGCGCTATTGGGAAGAGGTCTATAAATCCTAGTTAAGGTGACCTGCAAAATTTTCTATGTTTAAGGGAGTCATTCATTAAATGAAAGGAACTCTCTAACACTGAACCAGAAAATTAAAAATATAGAACATTTTCATCTGAAATCATTCCTATTTCCAAAAATTCCTATTCACACCCAGCAGACCAGCTACGCAATGCATAGGGAACTCACCTCGGTTAGTTCCTTGTCCTGGTTTGAGTTAAAACAGGATGAATTTTGTTCAGTAACTTTACTTGTTAGCCAGGCCTCTTCTAACTGCTGAAATTAACAGCATGTTGTGCAGGAAACCGTTCATTCTCAGAGTGATAAGACCCATGTTTATAGCTGATGCCAAGGGATGGGATGCAGAGAGGCTCTGGCTTATACTTATTGCTATTAACACCAAAGGCCAGCCAACTTTGTTATTTGCCCCCTTGGAGGGTCGGAAGCGGAAAAGCGTAGAGGGGTCACACCTGTGGGAAGGAGCGGACAGGACAGGTGACCCAAAACTGACCAACAGGGTATTCCATCCCATCTGCCACATGCTCAGTATAAGAGCTGAGGGATCAAAGGGTCAGCCTGCGCCTTCTCCAATGGCCAGCGTCCGAGGAGGACTCTGTCTCTGGGTCTGCCTTTGATCCAGATCCGGAATCCAGTTCCCGTCTGTCACTGAGTCCAGCCTGGGACTTTCCCTGTGCCTGCTGGTGACGTGATTGTCATCCTGGGAGCTTGATACAGTTTTGTATATATTTCATTATTTTCTTTTCATTATTTTATTATTAATATTTCATTAAAGTAGTTTAGTTCCTTCTAAACTCTGAAGTCTCTCTTTTTCTCTCTCTCTTGCCTCCCTTCGGAAGTGGAGCAGGAGAGAGAGAGCATCTGTCGTTCCACCTGATTGGGCCAATCTGGCCCAAACCACGATATTCCTTTGCATGCTCTCCTCCTCACGTGTTTTTTTCAAATGTTTGGACTCCATCATGTATTACAAGGGAAGCACAAAAGCTCCCTCTTTGCTAGAAAAGGTTAACAATTTTGAAAGATATTTTTTAAAATGTCAAGACCATTTTCCATAAAACAGATTATGTTCATGTAATTTTCAAGTTTCTGTTTGAATTGTGTTAATTTTGGACCTTGAAGTTTTCCTTATAAAATTTGCACCGTTCACTTTTAATAGGTTTTCACCCTAAGTAACTTAGTCACTCAGTTCAAGAGGAGGTTAGCTTAGAAGCTGTACAGAACAAAACTGATGGGTACAGTAATACACCGCAGGCTAAGCTATAATATTTCCAGAAGAGGGACTGCTAGCTCTTTTACTATTCAATATTTCCAATTAATCCAGGATTAAGAACAGTATACATTGTTCTTTCCTCTCTACATTTACAAGGAAAACAAGGGTTCAGCTACCACAAAATATTCTGTCACCATCTGGCTGTAAAAGCCGATTCTCGCCCCTCTACATATGTTTACTTTAGTTTTATGTTTCCTAAGACTTTCTGAATCTGAAACATTTGATAATTATGGCTAGACTGTGTTTGATCCAGCATAACTGAGTATGTTGTGGGTAGAGCACAAGAAGCTCAGCCAGCCCTAGATTACGCACACAGAAACTGTGTCAACATCTCTGTTCAGGTCTTTGACCAGAGCTGAGGGGAACAGAGAGGCACAACCTGAATAAACCCTTACAGCCAGAAGAACTGGCTGAGAGAAATCTGGCCTGTAAAACTGTGGAAAAGGTGTTACCTTGCCCGGTAAACCCCCAGCATCCAACAGGAATTTTGCTTTACTTACAGCCGTGCTGCTGAGAAATAACTCTTGTTTACATGCAGATAATCTAAACATAAATCCGGAACTTGTTTTTTCCCTTTCACACATAGACCTTTCACAGTCTTTTTGAATTAAGTTTCTAGAAGCAGTGTCTCAGTTTTTTCATGGTGAGGTCATGGCAGTCAGGACAGAGCTACAATTACCAGCCTTAAACTCTAGTCCTGGCTCTGTTTCTTAGCTTTTTGTTCCCATTACTGAAGCGTGTCAATCGTATGCAAGAGCAGAGAGGCATTATAAGCCAGAATTAGTAAAGACTTCAGGCTTTCTGATTAGGCATATAATGTTCTAAAGGTTCAAATACTTTTAAAGATATAATCAGTGGTATATTTCAGCTCACTTCATTAATTTTCATATTAAACTGCACTAGAATGCATTCCATATGTTCAAGAACTAGTCAAAAGACAGGAAACATTATTTTAATTTTTTCATTCCAAACAGTAATAATACTCAAAAGAAATAGATCATAAAATAAGGATCCCACATAATCTTCACTGGTAACATGGAGAAGCCTCCATGGCAGTGACATTAAGGTTTTCAAATAAGAATATAAATTCCACGGAAAGAAATGCAAACAAAGAATGAACAGTAAGTTCAGATGCAGTACATTAATATTGTGGTTCTTGGTTTTAACTACCTCCTTATCGTAAGATAACATTGTGTGACACAGCTTCATTGAAAACCATGCTCTCTGACTAAAAAACCAGACACGTAACAATCCTTTGGCACACCGCACTGAAACTCAAGAGATGTTGCACCACTGCTGGTAAAGGTAAAATGCAGATAACTACAAAATAACAAGCTTGATACAAATAGAAACAAGGCCGTGTCCTCCCACAGGAGAAAGGTCTCAGTTTGTTGCTAGTTTCTGCTAATTAGGCAAGTGCCAAAACTACAGCAGTTAAAAATATTTTGCATAGAAAGAGCTATGAATCATGAGAGCATGGTCAACTAGTCAACAATTTTCTACATCTGGAAATACACTCACGATACATACATAAGTTCTGAGGAAAGCCACACCGTATCTTTTGGAAATATGATACGCAAACCAGAAATGTAAATGGAGAAGCAGGAAAAGTAGTAAGTCTATAATTAATTTGAGGAGTTTCAGAATTTGCATAATTTACTATGTACTGTGAAAAACTATAAATGTAGAAGTTTTTCTGGTAGTGTATATGTTCAAATAACTTTTTGTTATTGTAAACTTTTATTCTTAAACATGACTATATTAAGATGGTCAGACCCCAAGTTTGGGAACCCAAAATGACACTAATATATCTTATCCCACTCAAAATGCTATCGGCAGTTGTGGTCCCTCTCTGACACTTCAGAAAAAGACAGTTTCTCCCTTTTTTCACAAAGCTGAATTATGTAGTAAAAGAAAGTTTTTTCCAGTAGATCCCAAAAAAAGTAGAATTAACACATATTTAATGTGTCCTATCAATCCCTCTTGGAGAACCAACAAATCAGACACCCAATTATTCATATTGCAGGCTTTGCTTTCTAACTCCAGGACAGCTAACTTTTACTGAAGAAAAAAACAAAACAAAACAAAACGAAACAAACAACCCAAACACATAAAACATTTTAATATTACATTTCATGACAATTTTCCTGTAGAAACCTATAGCTCTGGAAGATTCTTTGACACTGGCTTGTTAAAAGCTATTAACACAAAATGATCCTTTGGAAATAATGTCATTTACCTCCAAAAACTGGAAAGCTCAGGATCGGTTCTCTCAGTGGTGCACACATACACCTCATGCTTGCGAGATCTCTGTTTCCTAATGACATCATTTGCTGGGGCTACAGGTGCGGATTGTACCTTCTGTCTGACTTATTTAAAGAGCTTAAATTTATTCCTTAGTTGTTCTGTCATTTGAAACCTGAGGTAAATGGAGAACGTAAAAGCAAGATGGGAGGACAGATTCTGAAAAAAGTACCATAAATCTTTCAGAGATCACACATTGTTGAGTTAGCAACCATTTTCTTTTTTGAAGAATGCTTCAGTGCACTTCCCATACAACTGTCTCCTTCAGTCTGGTGAGAATTAAGCCTCTCAGCTATATTAGTCATAGTACCTGAATTGACAGCATTTTGCAGCATCTGAAATGCAGCTCTCCTAGTGTACAATCTGACAACTACATCAAAGGTACATTTGAGAAAGCACTGTTCTCTTCTGCCACTTTGCAAATCTCCAGATACTAACACTTGTACCTTGATGTTCAAAAGAAAGGATATGGAAGTATTACAGCAGAAGAAACAAGTGGACTTTGTGACTCATTTATGAATTTTCTATTTGAGATAGCTTGACCCTTCTGTACCTAAAAAAGTTTGGATACACCCAAAAACAGACAGACAAAAAATTCTAGTCTTTTCTTTTCTTTTAATGGAGCTCCTGGAAAAAAGGTATGACTCTTGACAGACAATCAGAGATTAAATGTTTAGACCTCTTTAGGAAGAATTTGACACAACATCTGAACACCACAGAGATTTTATAAACTATTATACAGAGAATTCTATGAACTATTACACACTGCTCAGCCAGAATACCTGAAGAGTCTGGCCATCTCCAAAATAAAATTAAAGAGGTAGAAGAGGTGCCTGAGGACTGGAGGAAAGCTAATGTCACAGCAGTCTTCAAAAAGGGCAAGAAGGAGGACCCAGGAAACCACAGGCCAGTCAGCCTCACCTCCATCCCTGGAAAGGTGATCGAACAGCTCATCCTGGATGTCATCTCTAAGCATGTAGAGGAAGACAAGGTTATTGGGAGTGGTCAACATGGATTCACCAAGGGGAAATCATGCTTGACCAATCTGATATCCTTCTATGATGAAATGACTGGCTGGGTGGATGAGGGAAGAGCAGTGGACATTCTCTACCTTGACTTCAGCAAGGCTTTTGACACTGTCTCCCGTAACAACCTCATAGGTAAGCTTAGGAAGTGTGGCTTAGATGAGTGGACAGTGAGGTGGATTGAGAACTGGCTGAATGGCAGGGCTCAGAGGGTTGTGATCAGCGGTGCAGAATCTAGTTGGAGGCCTGTAACTAGCGGTGTTCCTCAGGGGTCAATACTGGGTCCAATCTTATTCAACATATTCATCAACGATCTGGATGAAGGGACAGAGTGTACCCTCAGCAAGTTTGCTGATGACACAAAACTGGGAGGAGTGGCTGACACACTGCAAGGCTGTGCTGCCATTCTGCCAGACCTGGACAGACTAGAGTGTTGGGCAGAGAGGAACCTAATAAAGTTCAACAAGGGCAAGTGTAGGGTCCTGCACCTGGGGAGGAATAACGTCATGCACCAGTACAGGTTGGGGGTTGACCTGCTGGAAAGCAGGGACCTGGGAGTCTGGCGGACAACAAGTTGACCACAAGCCAGCAATATGCCCTTGTGGCCAAGAGGGCCAATAGTATCCTGGGGTGCATGAAAAAGCATGGCCAGCAGGTGGAGAGAGGTTATCCTCCCTCTTTACTCTGCCCTGGTGAGGCCACATCTGGAGTAATGTGTCCAGTTCTGAGCTCCCCAGCTCAAGAAAGACAGGAACTACTGGACAGAGTCCAGCAGAGGGCTACAAAGATGATCAAGGGAATGGAGCACCTCTGTTATGAGGAAAGGCTGAGAGGTCTGGGTCTCTTCAGCCTGGAGAAGAGAAGACTGAGAGGGGATCTCATAAATGCTTATAAATATCTAAAGGGAGGCTGTCAAGAAGATGAGGCCAGACTCTTTTCAGTGGTGCCCAGTGACAGGACAAGGGGCAATGGGCACAAACTGGAACACAGGAAATTCCATCTCAACATGAGGAAAAACTTCTTTGTTTTGAGGGCGCCAGAGCACTGGAACAGGCTGCCCAGAGAGGCTGTGGAATCTCCTTCTCTGGAGATATTCAAAACCCACCTGGATGCATTCCTGTCCAACCTCCTGTAGGTGAGCCTGCGTCAGCAGGGGAGTTGGACTAGATGATCTCTGAAGGTCCCTTCCAACCCCCACCATTCTGTGATTCTGTGATTTTGAAAGTGGATTATGGGGAAATTCCTCTGCATCTCATTAAGAATAAACAAAGAATGAAACCCATAAGAAGTTTCTGGCAAGCAGGTAACTATGAGGTATTCTTTTGAGAAGAACCAACATTGTGGAGAAACAAAGATCAATCATGACTGTTGACAGGCCTTAATCAAGATGAACTGGACTTTTTTAAATCCTTGAAAAGGGCACCCATTTTGACAAATTGGTGGCCAAGGATCTCAGCACTGAGTTTTCCTGATCTCTCTAAGCTGGAAGATTATAGGTGAGGTCATTTCTTCTTCTTCCTTCAGGGAATCAACACTTCCCAGGTTTGCCAGTCTCTGTCCATGGTGCTCAGGCACCACCCCACCCCCAGGCACCGGGATCAGACATCTGCACAGCTTATCTGATCATACTGAGGCAAGTGTACCTAGACATTAGGCTCCAAAGGATTCAGAGGTCATTCGGAATCTTAATTCACATTTCTAGTAGTCTGTCAGACAGGTCTGTATTAGCACATGTGTAACTTGGAAGAATTTTAATAGACATTAGAAATGAAATATTGCATGCACAGCAGCATCAGTGCCTTTCTTCTCTACTGGAAAGTTATATAAATACAAAACATTGCCATACATTTACTTACTAACATGTTACATGATCAGCTTACATCATTATTCTTTGTATGGGAGAACTACAACAGAGTTCAGCTGGACACTGTCTTCCACAAATCATTTATGAACTACATGGATTCTCCAATGCATTCTCTAGGAGATTTTTCTGGCTTTGTTTCCAAATGTACTTATTCAATTTCATCTACACATGCTATTTGTATGCCAGATGTATATTTACAAGACAGATCTACCCTTTAATAAAATTATTAGCTCCAGTTAGTCTGCTCAGAGTATATTTATGTCTACATTTATGGTCAGAGCCTGAAAAAACCCCAGCAGCCATCACCCTTGAGAAGACACAGCTGGGGTTCCTCCATGAAAAGCTAAAAAATAAAATAAATCAGTTTTTGGCATCATGCCTTCCAAAACACTGGGCACCAGTTCTGGAATGCATGAAGGCAGTATAGTTCATTTTTTTAATGGCAAGGTTTCCGCCAGTGTTAAGGAACTAGTTGTTCAGTAATAAATTGAGCCCAAGATTAAATTAGCTTTAATTAAAACATACAAAACACATCAATCCTCAGTGAGCTATTATTGGGCTTGCAGAATGAAAAAAGAAGTTGGCAGGAGTAACAATACTGATTTCATCAGATGCCATCTACATATTTCACTTTTAGAGGAAACTTGTCTCAAGGGCCCTCCACCGCCCCCAAAAACAGCCCACCAAAACCCATTTGATCCAAAGCATTTCTTGTTCATGATAGGTCATAGGAAAGGCAGCAAATGTATAACACTACATATCAATTCTATATGAAGTACATCCATGTGTTAGCTGACTACAAAAAAAGGAATTAAAAAAAAATAAATTACAAACACTGTCATAGTCCCAAATCTGATACCTACATGCTTCCACATGGGCAACTTTTGAGTATATGCCATATAGCACAAGGACAGATGTTTATTTCAGAACAAATAGTGTAATGTTTATGAATCCAGAAAAATACCAGGAACTTAGCAAGATAAAGATTGAATCCAGAAATACTGTGATAGTATCTTAGTTTGAAAAATACACATTTGTCTTAACTTTTTTATAGATACACCTCAGTTCAAAACTTTCCTTTTTTTTTGAGCAGCAGCAGCTATTGGAAGGAAAAACTTGTGAAGGAACCCCCTTGTGCCCTGTGTTCTTTTCCCTCTTATGACAGGCAAACATGTAATTTAGTATATCTATGAATGGAATTATGTGATAAGGAGATATATCTTCTTATCCCAATATTTTAATGGAATATTTTTAGAACTACTTCCAATTTTACATCTAAACATACTCATGCTACTTTATACACATTTGTTCATGTGCTGCAACTGTCCCTTTCTTTAAATGCCTTTCCTTGTAACAAAAACCTTCTTGGGTTTTAATTAACCTGTCCAAGCCATTTCAGTCTTCTCCCTAACAAAATATTTGTTTTTCTGAATCTTCTTCTAGCCTTTTTTTCTCCTACGAAGTTTGAAATCATTTTCCATGAACAGAGGCAACCAAAATTGCCCATTATATTTCAGATAATGGACCAACAGTCGGCATTACCTGTGGTCATCAGCTTCTTTGGAGCTCTTAACCCACCTAACAACACATTTTTTTCAAATAGGCTAATTATTTTCCAGATGATTATTAAAACTACCCTTAACTGAGAGCATCAGCAGAGCTGTCTTTAGAATGCGTATATAAATCTGAAGCAAAACCCACTAGAGCCCTGCTTCAGAATTGGGTAGCAGAATCAATCATTTTACTGCTATACATGCTGATATTACTTTATTACCATTAAAGGGAAATACACCTCTATTGCTTGCAACCAGTCCAGTCCCTCATCTGCAATGCAGGTTTGTAACTTGGATGCGACACTATACCCACTATGATCCAATCATGGAATACTATTCCAAATTTGACAGAATCATCAAAGGTACTTGTTACTGGATCTGCAGTGTCATTTACCTGTTTTATCAGAATTCTGAGATGATGATTACCCATCTCAGCCCTTGATCTGAGTGTGTTTCATTTTCTGTGTTTAATCTCAGTTACATATACATGCGCTTGACCATTTCCTGCATGGGCAAAGTCATCATCCTTCAAGAAAACTGAGACAAAGTACTAATTTCACACTGAGGCTTCAGTTTAGACCAAATACTTAAGCAGAAAGTACCGTGTCTTTGTTTTGTCCTCTTTTTGCCTAAGGTTGAAAAAACATTTGTGGTTTGGGGGGTTTTTGGAAGGTTCTAGCTCAGTTGTGATATTGGACATTCCTATTAGTAGCAAACAATTGAAACCTGTATTCTTTGCAACATAAACTGTCAATACAGTATTGCGTGAGTCATTTCTGTGTTTCAAGCAAAAGCACTTCCGTGTTTCTAATTTACCTCCCCATATACTTTTCTATTTATGGACAGTGTAAAGAGCTGCAAGATGCTATAATGAAAAATGCAGGGTACAAGCATTAGGATCACCCAGTGAATGACAAAACAGAAATTAAGTCATGTATTTGTCTATGTAGGAGTTTCTCTGGTCACTAATGGCTTGCAGAAGACAATTATAATTATCAAAACCTCAAGTGAGATCTTGGAAGAAGCTTGGGGGCAAGGGTTGACATTGTCTGAAGTTAGGTACCTACATTAGGGATTTACATCCAGAAAGAGTAAGGCAATTTCAGGTGTTAAGCAGAGCACCTAATTTTCACATTATATAATGTCTTAACCAAAATACTTCAGATACATTTGTGTCCCCTAACTACAGAGAACTGATGTACATAAATAAATTATGTACACTAATATACATATTTAAGCAGACTAACTTTGGGGATAATGTCTCTCGTGATGAACTCAGCTGCACAACAGACGGTATATTTGTATACACTTTTTCATACAAACTCAGACTTACTTTTTTTTTTTTTTTTTTTTTTTTT
>VFFE01007674.1:4453564-4508528 GCA_008921705.1 Burhinus oedicnemus | reverse complement strand
GTACAAGGCTCAAACAAGAAAATCCTGGCTAAAACTACCAACAGTGCAGAACTTAATATTAAGTTTAACTTAATATTTTTTTATGAATTTCAACATACTGTCATTAGCAGCATTTTAATTACAATTGTTCTATATGCTCATACCAGTGAAATTAGATATTTTCCAGTGTTACGGTATTAAGGTTCTTGAAGCTAAATCATGCCAATGCAGATGTTCCTAATTACTTTAAAAGCACAAATACTTACACAAACTGGTTGTTTCCAGCTCCAGCATAATTGAATTAAAGGAGTGCTTATAATTTAACAACATGAATGATAGTTAAGTATAGCTAGTATGGGAAATTGTTAAGAAATAATATATATAGTTCCCATAAGGGAAGGAGTTAAAGTCCATCAGAGGCAGATAAGAAACCGTGATTTGCCTGAGGCAAATATAAAATATTGCCAAAAGAAGGTGACACTATCAAAGACACATCAAAACCTGACAAAATCATTTATTTCCCAGTAGCAATCACTTTACAAACCCAGATTACTGGGACTTTACATTTCTTCAGGTCATTGTGCAGGCTTTTGTTGTTGGGAGTTTTTCCTTTTTCTTTTTTTTTCTTAAGCTGCCAAATGGAGTTTAGCTCCACCCCTGTTTTGTATTGCTTCTTGAAAAGAGATGTGGTAGGTAATACAGCATTAACTCAACACAGAAGCTGAAGTATGCAAGCCAGAGATGCAGGTAAATCCTCTCTGCGAGTGATGAATGTCTCTGACAGAAGCACCCTTTATGCACAGAAAGTTGTTAGTTTTTCCTGCTGCGCTCCAGGCTTCCACAGGTAACAGTGTAATGCCAATGTTTACTCCAGAACATTAAGTCTTAGAATGCAACTATCATGTAGATATATTTTGTTCACCTTTTGAAGTATGAAAAGGTGGTCGTGTAACTGATAAAACATTGTATATAACCATACACTGTTTGAATAGAGTTACTGCTCTCATTTTCTATATTAAGTCTTTGAAAAATTGTCAAAGGGATGGGATATATAGTAAAGTTCCAACTCACAGAAATTAACTACAGTAACACAAGGCATTTCTATCCACATTTGCACATCCACTGGACACACATAAGAGTTAGGACTATAAATTTTTTTTCCTTATATTTTTATTTAGATTAAATCAACAGTAGATATATAAGCTTGCCTTTGTTTTAACCAAAGCTTTACGGTAATATTAAACCAGAAAGAAAATTAAAAAAAAAACCAAACATACAAAAACAGAAAAAAAAAAAGAAAAAAAGAAAAAAAAAGAAAAGAGAAAAAGACGACCAGACCAATTCAGCATGACTAGATTTCAAAACACGAATCTGAAATGAATTAACTGTACCTTGAGTCACCTGTTGGATGGCCAGCATCATCCCAGAGACCGCATCAGGAATCAAGTTTTCCTTCCAATTGTAGACAGGCACCCATCTCAAGATGGGCAGCCTGCTCATACACCAGAGTCTGATATCCTCAAAGCGAACAGCCTGGATCTTCCTCCAGACGGCACTTCTTTTCCTTTTTGCCCCTGTCATCATTCCCACCCCCCGAAAGCAGTTCCTCTTCCAGAACAGTGAACAGTTGAAGAATCACCCTGATCTTTGTCAGTCTCCAATTTTCTTCTGAGATTTTTGCAGTTTCAAAACTACAGAGAGGAAAAAAAAAATGAACAGAAGCACTTAAGCTTTCTGCAGCTGCTTTCTAACTATACTCAATAAAAACACTCATTAAACGCTTCAATCATATAAACAGCTACATGAAATGCAAGAACCATTTATAGCAAAGATCACATTTTCTGCTCTTTGCAAAAATTTGGTCTAGTCTCACGTTAGTTAGTGATTCTTTCCAGTAACCTCCCGCTTTATATTCCCTGTAATGCTTGTGCTTTTGGCCTCAGTCCAGTGGCAAAATGAGGTATTACTGGGTGTGTGTACGATATAGGCTGGGCTATGCTAATATGAGCGGGAAGTGCCCAGCGGAGCAGGCATCCCCCTGCCAAGCCCAGGAGAGCAGCCTTGGCTCTCCTGGGGGGAGCTTGTCTGGCTGCACTCAGAGGGCTTGAAGTCCTCAGCGACCCTGGTGCTAGCAAACTTGTTTTACTCCATCACGGTTTTGTCTTCTAAATGACAGTAAAAAGCTTACTTATGTAGAAAATTCAGAACATCAGGTAGCAATAAGTCCTGCCGAAAACACAGATTCTCTCTGGAGGCTGAAGTCTCAGACTGAAGTGTAGCAAGTTTGAAGTGCAGTGAAGGGCTGCGAGCTATTAGATCCAGGTGAAAAATGCAGAAAACACTCGTGACAATCATTCTTCTCCAAAGCTATCTCTGCTCTTAGTAGTCCACCAAGCAAAGGCTCTCTCAGTGAAGACAGTTCACTAAGTAACTTTTAATCTTATAATAACTTCATGCATCTTGTGCAGGATACAAAGTGCTCAGATACAAAGTGATAGGAGCATGGAAGAGGTTTAATGTCAAAACATTTAAATGCCTTGTTTGATATGGAGCAAGGACACAGTGTCATTCCTTTAAGATTTTTGTATCTCTGGATAGGAAAGAAATTTAAGTTAAAGTGTAAGATCCATCACATGAGTAAAGTGTCTTCCCAATCACTATTCTGCAGTAGGCAATAAAAATAATTATTTTTCAAAAAAATTCAATTTCATTTATATAAATTAATTTACATTCTATTGTTTAAATTAAGATGAACAAAACGGAAACATTGTCCATCCAAAACAACTTTAGAAAAATGAGACTTTGTTTCCAAATGCAACAGGGAGAAAAGCACAAGGGTGAATGGACCACAGTTCATTCTAGTGAGTGACATTCAGGTGATGTTCACTGTTCTGCTCCTTAGAAGTGCAAAGGGGAGAAAAAAAAAAAAAAAGAAAGAAATAGCAGGAAAAGATAGCTTCAGACAGACCTTCACTTTTAACTATTCCAGGCATACTTATTCTTTGTACTGCCCATCCTTTAACATGTACATCTTTTAAAGAACAGAAGAAACACACAAGACATGTTTACCTGACTTCTATTCACTGGAATAAATCCCTAAGCATCAATTCGGGTTTTCTTTTCTTTTCTTTTTTTTTCTGTTTGTTTGTTTTGGGTTTGTTGGTTTTGGGGGTTTTTTTTGTATGTATGTGTGTGTCCCTGCTTTTAGCTTGAATGTGCTGCTCAAGGACTTCATAATAAAGACTTTAATGGGTGCCAAATGTTTCACAACACAGACCTTTCCCTACTTTCAGTTATCAGAAGTGGACAGGATCCTTTGAGCTACAGTGAGAGTTACTCAGCTGTCAGGGGCTGCTTAGTTTCAATAAAATGTTCAGTACCTCTGGCTTTAACAGCAGTTACTGGGGGGAGGAATGAAAATACATTTCCACACATAGATATGTATGTATAAATGTACCCGAATTCGAGTACTTGTGTAATAGAGACTAATCCTAATTTTTAAAAACAAATCATGGTTCACTAGAAGCTCTGAATATTCCAAAACAGTCAAAAAAACCTGCGTTATAAAACCAAAGAACCACCACTAAACACACAAGAACATACTCTCCATTCTTCAAACTTCTCGCATCAAAATGCTGAAGCTGTTTGAAAACGTCCGTAATTGAGATTTTCCCACCTCATATTTGCAGAGTCAGTAAATTGGGACAGTTTTCATCAATCCCAGATTAGCATCTGAATTCCTAGGATTAGCCATATCAACAGACTTTTGTCCATCACCAATAACAAGGGATGGTTTGTCTCTATGGGTGTGTGCATGCATGAGTGCAAACATCTTACAACTAATACTTGAAAATAAGCCCTAATAGTTAGGCACAGACAGACCGGCACATGCAAAGTCTTTGGGATGTCCATGCTGATGTTGAATTTGTGTGGAAATTTTGTTCTACTCCAGCAATTACTTTGATGATTAAAAAGCATCATCATTAAATCTGGAATTGGTAAATGTCGACGCTAGTCTTGAAAAACGTTGTTCCTTGTTGTAACTTTGAAATTAATAAAGTACTCTTAGTTGATAATGGCCCGAAGCAACACAACATTTACAACCCCCCAGACAAAGAAATCAAAATTTTTAAGGGAAAACAGATGTACAGGTATGCATAACAGCAAACCTACATCTCACTACACAGTAGTCCAACATTTGAATCTTAAAGATCAGAAAACACTTTCCTAAAACACATACCGTATCACACACATAATGTTTAAACTTTTTCCCATCAGGTGGCTTTCATTAAGCTATAAACTGGCAATCTATAAACCCCCCAAACTATGCAGGCTTGTCATACTTCAAACTGTATCACGACGTATATGAGCTACCACGACTGTCAGACCCTCTCCCTTCCTGAAACAGGTGTATAAAACTTCATTTTCTGGAACAACAAGAGATAAGTGTGAGGAACCTCTGGTTTTATGTATTTAAGTCAGTGTATTCACACCCACACAGCTATAAAGTTAGATCACTTACAGTTAGCTCTTTTGATGAGCTTATATGAATAAAGCCTATTTGGTTTTTTTCTGGAAAATACCCAACAGTATGACTCTACTAGTGTACATATGTACAATGCTAAAAAGTCAAAATTTAGAACACAGTACATGAAAGGAAAAAACAGCTGCATCATAGATCAGATCTGGGGGGCTTTTCAAACTTGTTTTATAATAGGTTCACTGAAAAATGAGGTAGCCTTTGTGGGGACAGTCTATATTTTCATCAGCTCCTCTAACATTTACATACATTGGATATTTGTGTACATGGCAGATACATGGAGTTAGAAGTTTTGATTCTCTGGCTCTGGCCTCAAAGGATAAAAAAAATAAAAATAAATCTAACACCTTACTCCACCCTAGACCTCAAAATGAAAAACTTCTGGCAAATTCTGAGATAGAAGTCCTAATCCCCACTTCATACGGAAGCAGCTTTTGCAGGAAATCACTGGACTCTTGCATGAGAACTCCTTTTAGTCTTCACATAAATTGGCAGGAAATTTCAAGAACAATAATTATGTTTACATATGCTCACAGTTACAGTTAAATGAAGTTATTCGTACCTTAGGCAGACATAGATGTCATGATGGAAATAATGTGACTTGCTCTTTATAATTTTTCTCAGGAAGGCAGATCATTTATTAAATATCTGCAAACATAAAATATTAAACCAGTTTGGACTAACTAAACCTGTATCCATAGAGTCATAGAATAGTTTGGGTTGGAAGACACCTTTAAAGATCATACAGTTCCAACCCCCCTGTCATGGGCAGGACACCTTCCACTAGACCAGACCTTCCACTAGACCAAAGCCCCATCCAACCTGGCCTTGAACACCTTCAGAGACAGGGCATCCACAACTTCTCTGGGCAACCTGTTCCAGTGTCTCACCACTTTGACAGTAAAGAATTTTTTCTTAATATCTAACCTAAATCTACTCTCTTTTATTTTAAAACCATTACCCCTCATCCTATTGCTACACTCCCTGACAAAGAATCCCTCTCCATCTTTCCTGTAGGCCTCCTTTAGTTATAGTGGAAGGCTGCTATAAGGTCTGCCCAGAGCCTTCTCCTCTCCAGGCTGAACAACCCTAACTCTCTCAGCCTGTCTTCATAGGAGAGGTGCTCCAGCCCTCCGATGGTCTCCGTGGCCCTCTTCTGGAGTTGCTCAAGAAGGTCCATGTCCTTCTTATGCTGGGGGCCCCAGAGCTGGATGCAGTACTCCAGGTGAGGTCTCACCAGAGCGGAGTAAAGGGGCAGAATCACCTCCCTTGATCTTCTGGCCACGCTTCTTTTGATGCAGCCCAGGATACAGTTGGCATTCTGGGCTGCAAGCACACATTGCTTGGTCATGTTGAGCTTCTCATCAACCAACACCCCCAAGTCCTTCTCCTCAGGGCTGCTCTCAATCCATTCTCCACCCAGCCTGTATTTGTGCTTGGGATTGCCCCGACCCATGTGCAGGACCTTGGATTTGGCCTGGTTGAACTTCATGAGGTTGGCATGAACCCACCTCTCAACCCTGTCAAGGTCCCTCTGGATGGCATCCCTTCCCTTTAGACCATCAGCCACACCACTCATCTTGATGTCATCCTGCTGTATTCCGGCTGGTTTACATCATTTGTTCCCCAAGAACATCCAGTTCATCCAAGTCACTTCCCTATGTTCTCTCATCTACCCTCACTGGGCAAGGGAAAGTACATGCTATCATTAATCCAAAGCTACGTGCATCTTTCTGGCTGGCTGGCCGCTCTCCAGCTGAATATATGATGATTGAATTCTCCTCAGCTTTTCTTCAGTGGTGTAATAAATTTCCATTCATCCTTGTCCTCTATCCTGGCCAGCAATTTCTATGAACTCAGTTTTGATACTGCTGCCTTTCTGCCAAACGCAGATAAAAATGGCTAAAGGATTCAGAGGGTACTAGATGAAAGACTTGAGAAAAAAAGACAGGCAAAAACCTTGGTCACACAAAGATTGTGCCTTTAGGAAAGGTGGCTAAAATTCCAAGAGAAATCATATGATAAATTCCAAGTATGTTTGACAAAACACAGCCGGATAGGAATGAAAGTGAGATTGAACTAGGTACTACTACAAATAGACCAATCTGTGCAGTCCACGCACCACAGAACACAGCACGTGAGAGTATTATACAAGCTGCTAGAACGATAAATGGGTGACAAAAAATGGAACAACACAAAAACTGACAAAAATTCACACCTTCAATAAAGCATTCCTGAATTTTGAGAATTTGTAAAAAATTAAGTTATCATTCACATGTATTACATAAAATATTAAACAAGGCCACTGAAGCTGCATATGCTTAAGTATGTAAATTATTTACTACTGAAACTGAAGGAACTTCCCCCTCTGAAATTCTGATGCATCAAAACACAAACTCCAAAGCCTCCCAATGCACCTTCCAAAGTTGGATGCAACGCGTTTATTTTCAGTAATACCTAATTTTAAAAGTACTCCTGGTTTCAATCATCATATACTTAAATGTGGACCTAAACTGAACAAGATACGATTCTTGCCCTTCACAAAAGAGATTCAGCTAAAATCTCCATCTCTTCATCACGCAGGACGTTCCGGAGCCATTATGGCTTGGCGCCAATAGCTCCTTTGCCACTGAGCGATGAGAATTTTCGCAAGATAAAGGTGAAAAACCAGGCAGCCCAGAAGCCGGCCCCTGACCGGAACGGCTCGGGCTCGGCTTTAGCGGCTGCTCTGTGAGCGGGGCGCTCCGCAGCGCCGGGGGCGCCGGGCTGCGCAGAGCTGTGCGGAGCTGTGCGGAGCAACGCTGACACCCAGTGGCTTCGCTTGGTATTTTTCCTCGGTTATCGCAGGGTCCGAGAGCTCCGTCTAGATCTGCTGCTGCCTCACGACGTGATTTTGAACCGGCTAAGGTTAACTACATAGCTTAATAACACATTATGTTAAAAATCAAAGATCTGCAGCATCAATAAAAGGTTTATCCGCTACATTTCAAATGTATTTACTGGTCAGAAATTCAAGACAGGAGGTCGACCGATAGATTAGCAAGGTGCTGGACCCTGGGAGCTCCTAATGCTCAGGGACAGACTGCTCTCAGCTCGTCTAACGAGTAAGAAATACAAGTGCAGAACAGGCAAAAAGGAATCTGATAATGCAACCATCCTCTTAAGCTCCGTTCCTGTTGTGATACTTACAGCTGTCTGCTGTAATTGCCACACAGCTGCTAATGACTAAAAAAAATTAAAATTCTTGGGAAATTCTATTAAATTATTTTAGCACACCTAAAATTTGCATGAGAAACCTAACAGTGTCCACCTCTTAGGGAAAATATCTGTAAAGGAAATATTTTTTTTTCACTCTCTTTTAAGATTTTTTCTAGCATCTGTTTGAAGATTGGCTTACCTTCAAATTAGAAAAAAAAAAGGTTAATTTTTTTCTTTTTAAACTAGTGATAAGTGTCACAGAATGGGCTGGGAACTGAGATTGCATCTTCATAGCCAAAGTACATAAATATATACACACGTACACTGACATTAAACACAGAAATATTTTGTGATAACCATTAGCCTTGACACAGACTCATCTGTCCAAAGGAGATGCTGTTTAAGGTCTCAACATCAAAAATGCACGTTGAAAAAATATCTAAATCACAAGCATCAGTTTCTTCATATTATTTTACTTTTCCAAATGTTAAGGCAGAGTGCATAAACCAAATTTTCTGATTACTGAGTGCACAAACCAGCCTATAAGCCGTGCAATGAAAGGAGACCATTTTAACTTTGGAAACCAACGGATCCAAGCTCAGGTGACCCCCTTCCCTCGTGTACCTTACGGGCTGGTGGGTGCTCGGCAGCCTGTGGAGCAGCTGCACTGCAGAAGCAGCTCTTTACCAGCTTTGATTCTAACCTCAACCACTGGAGAGCAAGGTTCGAAGCCTCTGCTCACTCCAAATCTCCACCATTTCAAATCAGTGGGTACTGAGCATTTAAACTCACCTTAGAGAAATATCCATCATCGTGTCTGAGACCTAATCTGTAAATGACAGCGCTGAGACCTGGCCCACCAAAGGCTGTGGGACACTGAGGCACTGGTGCAGCTGGGAAGACCAAACCTGAAGTCCCAAGATAAGGCTCCATTTCTCCTGGAGTTCAGGTGCTACTGCCTTGCCAGCTGGACAAACAGCAGACAGTTCTAAAATGTAGCTATGTTCAAAAAGTGTAATCCCCTGTTCCCAAGCCACCAAGGGGTTCATACATCAAGTTACTTTTTACCCAAATTAACACAATGTTCTCGTTAACCACAGAACATTTAGGTGCTCACTGATTACAGTTTGTCTAATGAGAGAATTATTTGGGAACAACTATCATGAAAAAGCATTCCTGAAGAATTTTATCTCCAGATATCCTTAGAATCATAGAATAATTTAAGAGGGGAGGGACCTCTGAAGGTCATCTCATCCAAACACTTCCTCAAAGAAGGGATAACTTCAAAGCCAGATCAAGTTGCTCAGGACCTTGCTCAGGAGCATTTTGCGCATCTCCAAGGATGGACATTCCACAGGCTCTGGGGACAAACTGTTCTTGTGCTTACCTCCCCGCTGCATTTCCCATCCCCCGTCGTGTCCCCCCCCCCATGTATTCAATCAGAACTTCCCTTGGTACTGCTTGTGAGCGTCGCCTCTTGGCCGCCTGCTGTACAACTCTGACAACAGGCTGGCTCTGTTTTCTCTATTACCTTCCTTTACTTCTTCCTCAGACACGAGAGTTCCTTGCTTCAGGTAAGTTCACTTTCAAGTGGCCTCAAAAAATAAGGCGGGCTTATTAGAAAAATGACCACACATTAAGCTAATGGTAAATCGCCTTTTTTTATCAATAGACAACATAAGTTTGTTCCAAGCCTTCAGACACAAAAAGTATATTAAAGGCAAGTGCAACAAAATTCACTTTAGTGGAGCAGTAGCAATGTGCGACTGAAAAGAAAGCCACCACTTTGCCACAGTAACTCTGCTGCCTGTGGGCATGGTGAAAACAGAAAAACCTTAGCTATCATAAGGATCATGAAAAAAATAGCTTTAATAGCCGTACAATAGATCAATAAAACAAATTTCAAGTAAGAGGAAAAGAATGCTGAAATGTGGTATCACTGTCCTTTTGCTTCAGAAGTGGTGCACAAAGAATCACTTTCCTACAGCATCTTCTGGGTTGCCGCTTCTTCCCAAAAAACACACACTACACTAAACACCGTGGACATTTTAGAAAGTTTTTCACTTTCTCTCTCTTGAGTGTCACATCATCTTATGGAAGAGGAACAGATACTAAACTGAAGATTATCCCAACTTATGTAGCCTTCCTTCAATACTAAGTTTTCGTTCTGACACTCTTACAGAGAGAAGATACCACTAACTGAATAATCAGCAATACCTCGCCTTACCTCCAAACCCTTCAGCAGATAAACTACCTTCTTTTGCATCCCATGATAATCTTACTACACCCCTTTTCCTCTGAAAGCCTCTAAATGCCTTGTTTCTACCCACTCTTACTATGCACCGTGCTGCTGTGAACTATTTTACAGAGACACGTCATTCAGTGCAACTGTTAGTTAGAAAAAACTGCAATTTTAGAGTGCCCATATACTTTATTCATTGGCTTAATTTCAGCCAGCTGAAATGAATACTTAATCACTTCACTAAGGAAACTAAGTTAACAGTGTATTTATAAGGCAGCATATTAATCCAGATCTGTAGGCTGCTGTAATACAAATCACAGCGGTAATAGATTTTTCAACATATGACAAAAAATAGGGCCATTCAAAAAGAAAAGCCTATGAAATGCAGTAATTAAAATTTAGTATTTAAATAGCTAGTATCTTGCTGCCTTCAGAGGTGGCAAACTGATGGAATTCCAGGGCCACAGTGAAGCAAATTCCATGAAGCCTGTGGGACAGCTAAAGCAGTTTTTGAAAAACCTAATCTAAGAGCATTAACAAATTCACATAGACCTTTGTTTCCTCATTTCAATTTAAAATACCTGAAAAGGTATTTTATGAGACTACTGCCTTGTAGTCTGCATACTTTATAGAGTTTCACGTGAAGAATGCACAGTGTATATTAAATAGAAGGGGCCACTTTTCAAACATGAGCCCAAAAAGACTTAAACAACAATTTTGGGGAGGGAAAGCATTTATCAAACTGACTTAATAATCATCAGCGAGTACACATGAAAATCTAGTGTATTGTACACAATGCTACCCTCGTGGCTAAGTAGTTAGAGAGAAGAACAAAATTTCTGTGCTAATAATAGTCTGAATTGTAACATCAACTTTTACTGGTTCCAGAAATAAGCCTGAAAGATATATAGAGGCATAAGAACATTATTTTTCTTAACAACTTTGCTACTAAAAAGGATAGTAACCTCAGAAAAGTCACATAACCAACAGTTGTACTGAACTAACCTGCTTCCTTCAATAGAAAGTCTCAGCCTTGCTTGGGACTTAGTGAACTGACACACACACCAAATACTGAAGTTTGAAAGAAAGTAGTTTAAAGTACCCCATACATGCATCTGCAGCTTACAAATAAAAATGAAAAAATTAATTCCAAATTCCAACAGTCAAACTAAATCCCCCGGTATACTTGCCAACTGCTCTGAAATCAGGAACCTTGTTGTTACTTCTCCAGCACTTTTTTCCAAAGTGTCAGGAACAAAAACAACCCGATCTGTGTACAGTAACTCAGAACACAGTGACTCAGCATGCCAGGTCCTTAAGAAGCCATGAAAATATATAAAAAAAAGAGATTGCTCATTCAAAGACAACATCCAGACAAGTCCACATATTTTATTCAAAGTGCCCACTGCACATATGCGTATCGCCCGATTCCCAAGCCACAGGCCATTTTAATTTGCTTTAAAAACACAGAATAATTGAGATGACAACCCAACCAAATGCAGCTACTTGCACATGTTATGCAACTGTGTACATTTCATACAACTGATTATGTAAGAAAGTAATTCCATGCACAAGGAGACTTGCATGGCCAGGACTCTAGCATTCGGATGTTTTTGCTCCAGTTGCCCCAATTGTTACTGGTCTATAATTACTGCAGAAAAATCTATTCTAGGTGATCTTGAGCAATGCATTCTGTCTTTATACTTCTGCTTCACGTGCTGATTAAGATATACTCCTGTTCTCTTCTTATGTGATTGCTAATGACCTCACTGATGAAGAAAAGGCTGTCATTTTGCTACTTTCTTAAATATAATTTGTTACTCACATTAGACAATTTAAAATTAGTAGTAAATTAGTCTCTGTAAATGCCTCATGGCTTTGAAACATGATCCCTTTCCTGGGGCTCTAGGGAAATGATCTACATCGCACAACACAGTATGTCTCGTTTTTCCTTGGAATACGGAAGTGGCACCAACTAGACCATGGAGAACAGCTGATAAAGACTGGACGATGCGCTTGGCGTGGCGGCGGTGTAGAGCGTTCCATCCTGCTTGAGGGACCAGGGTGAAAGGAGACGACCTTCAGCCATGGTCCGCTGAAAAGAAATGGTTAATTCGTTATCATGACTGAATTGCGCAAACTTTAATTAAATCACGCTTCTAAAATGTTTGAAAAGTTTGTTTGAAACATGCTTACCAGGCCAAGAGAAATACACCACTGTTACTGGACAACTGCTGCAGAACTTCAATTCTTTTCCAGAACTATCTGCCCTAGGCAGCTCTAACTCCTATGAAATCGTCACCCTGCTTTGTCACCGTGAGGGAGCACAGACAACTAAGATCACTCCATGCCGGTACTTTCTCCTAAATATTTTAAACCTGTATTTTTAAGATGTATTGCCAAAACAGGAAACTATCAATAGATTATATGCAAATTTTTCAAATACATTTTGGAAAGTAATCAGGAAGACTGTGCTTTTCAATTGTATATGCATTTCAAATTGTACATATAAACTTTAAAAATCTTTTTTTATCACTTTCTCAGCCTCATTTTCTGTAATCCCATAAACAATGGGACACAATACCTACATCTTACTGAATTAAAAAAAAAAAAAGTCTAAGAGATTAAACTAACTCTCATAGCAGTTATGGAAAGATTTCTCCTGACCCCAGTGATTGCTTAATTGACTGTGGAGTGCTTTGTTAAATAAAAATGCACTTGAGCATATGGTTGGATAGTTTCCTGTTTCAGGTGCTTAGCAGTTGCTTTTGTTTAGTTCCTTATTTGCGTAAATGACACAAATAATTTTCTTTTGCCTTTTCCCCTCATAGTTCCTTCTCTATTGCTACTTTTGAAATACAGACTTTTTAGCTCTAATGTTGACTTTGCCTTTTCTTCCACTGGTTTACAACTAATTTTCTTCCTCCTATGCAAGTTTTCTACGTTCTGACTCTCATACTCCATACAGGCATTTCCCTTCCACCCCTTTAAAACCTGTCCTGTGTGCTCAAATGCATGACACAATTCTTTACTGATTTTTTTCTATCACAGATCAGTTTTGCACTTTCCCCGTTTAGAATTGCTTTCCTCAAATGAATCTTAATAATTACTGACTAATTATGTACTACGTTTAGGAATATGTTTCCTGAAACAGGCTTGTCTTTGTAACATCATGATCATCAAAAGGGTGAGAAATAACCAACAACTGTAATTTCAGGGGAGAGAGAAATGACATGAATAATCAGATTATTAGCATAAAAGAAAGTAACAGTAATCTTCCTTCCACATTAAATCATCCATAGGAATAAACACAAAGGCAGGGTATAAATACAGAATTTCTAAAGATAAAGTAATTCATGCTTTCTCAATGTTTTCCATGAGGTATAAGAGCCTCTTTAAGTTTAAACTCATTCCAAAAAAAAAAAAAAACCCAAACCTCCAAATATTTCAAACCTGTTATTTTAGTTCATTGTTAAGAATGCAGCTGTTTCTATATTAAGACATCTTTATACCAAATTTTAAAAGCCAATTTCAAAACTTAGATGTAAGACTTGTAAGGAAAATGCTGAAACATATGAGAAGTAACACTATATACACATCCAAACATTTTCTGCAACTTTAAAATTTGAACTCAAAGTCTCTACACAAAAAAATGTTAATCACAATATCACATTATAACACATGGAAGAAGCCAGTTCAAAAAGCAATCATATATCAATTGTTTATGGTTTACCCAATAAAACCCTGAATAATGTTTAAGCAATGTCATCTGCTTAATCTATCTGTTGCTGGAGTTTAAACAGCCAAAACCACCACCATTACGGAGTTACAAGGAATAATTACGTATATGAATAGATTACTACTTTGGAATTAATTTTCTCTCCATCTGGTATACATTTTATTTGGACCACAAATGAGGTACTATCCTAGGAAACTAATTAACAATTATTGTAAACAATACCAAAGAGAGCAATCTGATTGATCTACCGAGCGCATTCCTCGCTTGCTCTATGGCACAGCAACAGCAACAGTCCGTGACCACACTGGGTAGGAGCATGGCACCGTCCCTGTAGGTAGCAGCTGTATATTTCAGCTTATTTTCATTTTCATCTAAAAATAAGAGACATTGTACATACTTTTTGAAGAAAAGCCGTAACACCGACATTTCAAAATTACTTTCCACAAATCTGTACCACAAACACTGCTAAACTCTTATTCTGTCAAATATCCTGTAAAGTTTTTTCAGACGGTTTAGAAGGCACAAAGGCTTCCAAGGGCACAATTTAAACTCAAATTTTGTCTTCAAGACTAATATTTAAATGTAAAGATCCTTCGGACAGAGACCACTTATCTTCTGTGTCATATGCAACACTGAGTGAGGAGTGGACAGTAACATTGCTGTAGGAAACAGATGTTTTCTGAGACCAAAAAAGCTACTTCAATTATTTTTAATTTAGGAAGAATAAATTATTATTTGTACGGCAGTACAGTATTAACTGGGACTGGACTTCATGGAAACCATCCACACCAATAAATAACTGAGGGCCAGAAGACAAACTTATGCATCAGACGCTTCAGTGTCCATACTGCTTCATTTTTCACTCGCTCCCTCGATCTTTTGGGCTGCTCCAGGTAACTGAGCAAAGTTTGGAGGAGGGTTCACTCCAACAAGACACAGCCAAGAGGCAGTATGGATAAGGTTACATCAGTTCTGTCTTTTCCTGGATACCCACTCCTTCAATACTATATCCTAGAAGCTTTTCCATCCTCACAAACCCCTAAAACTCCTCATGCTGCACCCTAAAACATGCACCCGTACCTTCACTTCCATCCTATAAAAACATCATCCTGGTGAGTTGGACAAACTGCCCTCGATTTGTTTCGGAAACTATAAAATGGGAGTAGCACACAAAGCATACTGCCTGTTTCCTAGAAGCACAGGCACACCACGCGGGGTCCAGCAGAGAGCCAAAGCCAACTGCTGCGCCACGCGGCATCGGACAGGCTGCTCTGAGGAGCAACACAGACACCAGCCAGCTTCACGGCCAGGGGCTGACTACCCATACAACTAGAGGTGGTTTCAATCCCGAACAGCCTAAGGCTAAAGAGACAGGACGGACAGACACACAGTCAGAGTGGCAACAGAGAAAGGCCACCCTGACTCCTGGCAGTGGGCTGCGGCAGCCTTCTGCCCTGTTTTCCCCGTCAAGGTCCAGCTGTGTGATGCATCCAGCAGATTAGTAACTCCTCACTTCAAAATTCAAGATACTGTTGATATTAATCTCTATTCAACATTCAGTTTAACATCTTTAAAAAACCTAACTCCATTTCTATCCACAGCTAACGTACCAAGAGGTTTTCATTTCCCGAGCAGGGGGTTACACTAGGTTGTCTCAGGAGATCCCTTCCAGCTGAGACCATTCTGCAATTCTCCAGCTCCATTAAATGAATGACTTGCTGGTAATAATGAGGCAAACGCTATACAGATGCTGTAAACAGATCCTCAAGTTTCTCACTCTTTTCAATTAATGTTACCTGTGTCTACAGAAATGGGAGCAGAAACAACATCCAGGTGGGAAGTCGTTTAAGCTGTTGTGAAATCCAGCTGTTACTGTTGGCTGGGAGTAGTTCCACTTTCAAATGGCTCTTAAGAGATTTATTTTTCCAAGGTGTTGACCATGTTCAACCCTCATTTCCGTCACCTACAACGGGACACAAAATGCATTGATATTGGACATCTTAAAAACCCTTTATAAACCTATATATTATAAAACAGTATGAGGCCTTTGATTAGGGAGCTGTATAAGAAACCAACCAAATATTAAGTCTTCCAATGAAAAACACTCTAAGACTTCTTATCTAGGATCACCCAGACCTAGATAAAAAACAAGGCTTTAAAATCCAAATACTTTGGACACTTTAAAATCCGTTTACTTCCAAAGAAATATATGCTTATACCGAATAGCACATGCTCAGGATTTCTTGTTTCTCAGGAGTGCTTCCTAGAGATTTACAGTTCCACCTCAATTTCTCATCCCACATCCCCATGTAACCCAATTCTCTTTCCTGTTGTACGATTCATCATATTACAGACAAACCATTTAACCTCTGTGACCTTACCTACCATAGCAAATCAGTGGCCTGTGCAACGAGCACAAAGCTGCACCTGTGTTCAACTGATAGCATAGAAAGAGCAACCATTAATTCGCAACACCTCATAAAAATTAGGCTTGCGTAAGAGCACATCCTTTACAAATCAGTCATAACCGAAAACTCTTAGTAACTGCAAACAGGTTATCAAATCAGGCCTTTGTTTTGAAGAGATTTTTTTTTTCTGCATGCACTGGCATACAGAACATCAGTGCTAGTGCCCTTAAGTGACTGTGTAGCCATAACCAAAAAGCCAGCGCCTGTCTGTTCGAAATCTTGGACTGAGATATTGCTCCAAGTTGCTACAGAATGTCCAACAAGAATGACAAAAAAAAAAACATCAAAAACATACGGATTTTCTTTTCCTCCAAATTTTAGGATCGAATTACTGCTTCTATTTTTTTTTAAATGAAATTGCTTATCTGATTTTCATTATGGAATGCTTAAAAAAATTTAATAAACTGACAAGGCCATCTTGCACAATGATGCTACAAAAAGTGTCCCAAAGGCCAAACTGAAAAGAAAGATATTGTTGGCTGATGAATTATAATTACCTCCTTTTATGCTGAAGTGCTTGAAAATATCCTGATAAGTATAAATGCTGTACAATTTATCTAAATAATAATTATCTTCAAATGGAAAAGGTAGATGAATACACAATTTGATTTTTCTGTTATTACAAAGGTTCCCAGTTCCTGTCACCACCACGTTGACTTCCCTCAGATGAGAAAAGACAGCAAGAAAAACACCTGAACAAAAATGTCCTCTCCCAAGCAGTACGGACAGAAACATATTCAACAAAACCCTGACAAACAGTGAAGTGGTCTTGTTGCTTTGCTTCCATGAGTTATCAGAAGAATTTAAAGGCTGGAGGTATTTCTTAACCTAAAATCTTAGCACATTCCAATGCAGCTCTCCAAATGAAATGAAAACCTGTGTATTTACTGTTATGAAATATCTGAAATACCTGCATTGTTTGAACACATTCACAGCAGGACCAATCATAGCTAAAAGAAAGGAATTTTACCTTGGTTTTTAGTACTTAAATAAATTACAATACAATATATTAAGCAGTAAGAAACCTACTTGCCGCTTTGTCTAGCTTAATTATTGAGCTTAGCTGCTTTTCACTGACTTCATTCTGTCTAACCTGGTGAGGTAATTTTAGCTTGCATGGTATATAAATCATTGGCAAGATTAACAGTACATATTAAGATGATGTATGTTTTACTGCTGCTCAGCTAAACATGTCAGCTAAAGTAATTACGGCTATGAAGCTGCACTTATTTTTCCATAATGGGATCCTTTAAGTCATACACATTTGGAATAGGCACATCCACCTCAGTCTCTTTCAAGAGCAGTTTTTAACTGCATTACATCATTTAATACGGGGTTGAAAGTTCATTATCCAACACACAAATCGTTTACTCCCCAAACGCCCTAACTTTAAGAGGATCTAGGGAAAAGCTAGGATTATCAGCGCTGCAGAAAGTAAATATATATGAAAGTGCGTCTTGAGGCCTGGATGGCTGAGGGAGATGGCAACAGAATTTAGGACCTTGTATTTCCAAGTCACTCTTTTCATTATGTACTCTGTGAGTAATAATCGAGAGTTGTTATAAAAAAATATATGGTATTAGCTCCCTGGCCTGAATCCAGATACTTATGGATGAAGTCCAGATTTTAAAAAAAATCATCATATGCTTGGGACTCTTCCTGGCAGTTGCAGCAGAGGCAGCAAGAACTGCACGTGCAGAGAAATCATTACCTACTCTGAGACGGAGAAGTCCTTTCAAAAGAGGTGAAAGGCTTATGAAATGAGTGATTTCCGGGTAATAATTGGTGTACTTTGGGTCCAAATAGATAGCAAAGTATTTGATACCACTTAACAAAATTTGCCAGAAACAGTCCACATTTGCTGGGACTGGCGCCCTGTGACATAGATAGACTCAAGGTGAATTACAAAAGGACAAATCATCTGCTGAGATAGCTAATGCCGTGTGACAAAGTACATTTCTGCTGTCCAGTCCAGTCCTATATAAACCTTCATTTAATGAGGTGCCAGAAGTAGAAAATGCTTTAATGAGATGTGCGGCGGCTGCTAAATTGGAGGGAGGTGCAATCACAGAAAGATCATGGGAAATACAAACAAAAAATAACAAACTGAAATTCAAGTGGAAAACAAGGGGTGCATTACTCACCATCTGCCCAAATGTGGCAAGAAGACCTTTGCGCATGGGATGTGTTCACAACCTCCGTGGTACACAGGTGAGAGCTCCAGGAGTCTCAAGCAAGGACTGAGGTCAAATGGGTGATGTTCTTCAGTAACAACTTCAACAGTCCCCAACCCCAGCAGAAAGACACTGCAGTGTGGCACTGCAATGCTGAACTATTTTCCAATAAGATGATTTACCTGAAAAGTCGGACGTATAACAGCTCACAGGAGAAATGAACAACTAAGGGTAAGAACGGAATGGAAGACGTCTAAAGGAATAAGCATCGGGTGAGTTAATCTTACTGAATACGACACAGCAGCATCGTAAATAGGCCGAATAACCAGAAATGCCTTTAAAGCTGTTCTAGTCTGTCAGCTGGCTCTATCAATCAAAGGCAAAGGGAGCAGAAACCCCCAGGCAAACATCTCCCTCCCTATGACCTAGGAGGCTGAACCTGAAGAAGCTGTAAAACTCAGCTCAAACTGAGGAAATCCTCAGCCAAAGAATTTCTGAGAAGTGTGGTCCTTTTGACCAGCCTAGCCACAAGACCTGCAGCCTGAAGCAACCACCAGAACAAGCATTTCTCTTCTGTCCATGTCTACAGAGTTCTCCATAGCCTTTCCTCCCCTTTTTCACATACGGAAGGACAATGGTCATAAAGTGAAAGACAAAATCATCTGATCTATCTGAAGTTAGTGCCGCTTTGAGCTGGGTGTTGGTCTGGAGGACTACCAGAGGTCCCTTCAAAACTGAAATATCCTACAAAAATCGCACTTCATATTTACTCATCTGTTCTGCACTGCATTTTAGAAAAGTGTGATCAAATTTTGACATCTTGCAAACCACCTGTTGGAACGTACTTGCTCAGTTTTATAATAATATGTGTTATTGAGGCCACTCTTAATCTTGTCAAGAATTTTTTGCCCAACATTGAGACCCGCATTCCAACCCCACATTCCACCACCTTGAATTTTGATTTATGCTATTTTAAAAACAGGTTATTATACTAAAGAGATAAAAAGTTCAGGATATTTAATACTTATGTCTAATCTTGGTGTACTGTCCTTCAAATACTTGGTTAAACTATCCTTGAAGCCATTAATTAAATGAACAAAATGTCATGTGCTTTGTGTGCCAGTGATATGTTCAGCTCTGACTCCAGAAATTTGTTTAACTGTTGTTTTACTTTAGAAAATAAATTTTAAAAAAAGGAAGTGCCAAATATACAGAATATATTTTTTTAATATGTCTATGTATTTTATATATATATATATGTCCATGGGCAGATGAGCAACATGCAGAATCATAGTTTCATAATTTAAAATATTATCTGAGTTACTTGGTATAGTTATGGGTTAGCTATTTCCAGGCTTCTATATTTCAAAAACAAATGTTTGTGAGATGTACTATATGCAACATTAGAAGTGAAGTTGCTTCTGTAATTTTTAAGGCTCTTCAATTAAGATTTACTGACAGTTTTATTCTTGACAATATACAATTAATTTGTACAGTGCTTTAATAAATTATTTGTCAACTTTCATTTGAAAAATTGGAAGCAAGAAGTGTTTCACTGCTGAGACAGTCTACTATTAAAACTGCTCTGTGATTTGCACTGGAACACTTACAGATAACAAAATTAAAGTACATCTAAAACCAGTCAAGTAGAAAACATTTTTATGTGTTCATCTCAGATATTCTGATCATCTTTTGGGTCTTAAATGGGCTGAGTTTGACAATTTCTAGCTCGCCAGTAAACTGTCACTCAAGTGGCAAGATTAATCTAGTAGAGCAAATGAGGATTAACTGTCTGATTAAAATACGAGAATAATTTATTAGAAGCACAAGGGGACTATGGGCTCCTAAATTTTTGCAAAGGAAGATGAGCTTTAAGTTAGCATACTGCATGGAGCAGTATTTCTTTATCCTCAAATTGCTTGTTAATTTGTAAAACAGTTGATGTAAACTGAAGCAGCAAAACTGCTTAGTTATTCACTGTTGCAAACTTTTCTGTTGAAGTAAAGGGAGGACCTTAGGTTAAGGGAATTACACTGTAAGAATAATGCACTGCTTTAGAAACAACCCATCAGTATCATTTTGAAAGAAGAGGTTGGTTTTCTGAAGACTAGTAATGAGATAATTCAAATATCCCATTTGCTATAACTGAAGTGATTTAAACCCAACTATTTAAAACAATTTTTCAATAATACAAAGCATTTTAAGAAACTTCAGATTATCTTTTTTATTGGTGTACTTCTGTGCTATTTTTTTGAATGATGTTCGCTCACCTGATTAGTAGGAATGCACCCACGAACAGAGCATCGACATGTAGACATCTGGATGGAAGTTCATTTTTTCATCATTCTAAAGCTGCATTTTGCATATTTTTAATGTACTGTTGCCAGTTACAGATTTTTTTTAAACCTATTGGTGTAAATGAAATCAAAGATCTTGTGTCAGCCAGTGCTTTGTGAGAAACAATAAGTTCTGAGAGACGGGCAAATGGCTTTAGAGATCTTCACTAAGTTTCTTTTAAAATTTAATTATAGAAACTTCAGGAATTAATATTATATATTTAATATTATATCCTAATTATGCCTTCCTATTTAAGGTGATGGCTTTAATTAGTTAAACAAACTTTTAGCCCACAAAATGTATTTTGTGTATGCATCTTATGCATAAGTAATTATGCATAAGACAATCTGTTAAAAAAAATAACACATTTACCAGATACCCTGTTTGTTCTCTTGGCCTGTTTACTTAGCTTCTGCTGTAATAGTAGTCAGCAGTTCTCATCTCTTTTTATGGTGCACAGTACAGGGTTGGATTTTTTCCCCTTACTAAAATGTGTATTTCATGACAGTCGTTGAAATTATCTTTCATAAGTGCTCTGATCTGGAAAACGTTGCATACTAGTGCAGTTAAAATTTATAAAGAGTATTTCAAGATTCTTAAATCATGTAATATTTGTTATCAGTTTTGGAAAGCCCAGTCTTTGAAGATAATAGCTCAGTTTGTGCATCTGACAAACTTTGATGTTACATGCATCACTGTGCTATGTACCATACGTTGTGTGAAGTAAGCAAGAATGCAAGAAAGCCTCTACTGAGACCTGGTTTCACCTGTTGTATAAATAGGCTGTCTTGTGTCTTCTTCTTAAAATACATAAATCAATCTTGCAGGGAAAAGACAGCAGGTTTCATATACAGGCTGTAATGGATACTTCATAATGAAATGTGTTTACTAAGCAATAGTTTTTTGAATTTAGCCTGCTTTGTCTTATTTTTAGATTAAGGCTCTGGAGTTGGCCAGGGAACTCAAACTGTGCAAAACCCCCGCTATTATTAAAACTAGTAAAAATATGTTGGTTGCTGTGTAGCAGGCACCCACCACAAGGTGCCCCACGTAGGCCACCCCTCTGATCCTGACCCATAAGCTATGAACAGACCTGTCACCTGTCCCAGAGCCAAGTGCTAAGCTAAACCTCTCCTCCTCACCTCCCCAGCCTGTCCCTTCTAAAGAGCCTGCATCCATCCAACGCACCGCTCCAGTCACGCAAGTTACTCCACATTTTTTTATTCCTAGTGATGTCCTAGATCTGCAATGGTCCACAGACTTCCAGCTCCAGCGCCAAAACTCTGTAGCTAAGAAGTTTTCCTCCAAAGGGACTACCACGTGGGACAAGTCAGCACATACCCTACGATGCAGAAGATATGTTGGTATACAGATTCTAAATACAGTTTTCTCTATACACCCAAATGTTCAATTATTACCTAATTCTACAAAGCAATCTGTGTCCTTCCTGTCCCCTCTCAAAACCCCTGCCATTAAAGACACTTTTTTAAATTAAAAAAAAATTAACAGCTCTACTCCCACACACAGCATCAAGGATGTTTCACAAAAAATGTTAGAAGCTCAGAACCGTCTAACTAGAAAGAGACCCTTATCATAATTTTTGTAATGTGTCCTTGCACTAGAGGGGGAATATCACTTGTTATGTCGGGGAAAGCTACCATTCTTTTAGAAATTACAGAATCTGCAAAACCCAAGTACACTATCAGAGGTATGACATCCAGTTTCTTCTCTATTAAAAACAAACAAAACTTTTACTTGGTTGCCACAACTAAAATATAAAAACTAAATTTAAAGGGTTGGAATATCAGGAGGGTAATTTTCCTTAAGAATCTTTTCATTATTGTTTTTACTGAACAGCAGAGTTTTTCAAGTTGGGCTTAAAGTACTCTTTCAGTACATTCCCCAGCGTCTTGTCCCATGTAGGTTTTCTCAAAGATCTCCGTGTTGACTCTCAGCCTGCAGTTGTCTGCAAAAATTGTGATAAAATGTTCCAAAGCAGATGGATAACGTACTCAAGCAGCAAACCAAGCAGACAGTAAATGCTGCAACTAAATCAGTGCCATAAAACACAGTATGCCAAACACTGATAAATATGTTATCAGAGATTAAAATAAATTAAAGTTTTTAAAATCCATTGAAGTAATCCGTGGTTCTACCAAGCAGTGGAGAAGATGCAAAGGGGGCTGCCAGAGAAGCCCCTGAAGAGCTCTTTGTCTCGGGGAGCTCACCAGACCCCCAATGTCCGAGGCTGCTGGTTACACAGTGCAATTCTTCAGAAGCACGTGAGGTGTAAAGACACACACAAGTAAGACCTGTATAAAGATGTATATCGATATTTTTCATATTATTAAGTAAACGATGAGCTAGAAAATGCAGTAAAAGCTGCAAACACCTACCTTCATTTCTTTCCCCCTTTAGAAACATTTTTCAGCATAGGAAGGGATCCTGTGGATAAAACACAACCCACCTGTGCAGCTCCTGTTTCATTTCTGGAAAACAGGCTACCAGCTTAATTCGCCATCTCTCTGCTTGGCTAGTCCTGTCGTTACTATTCTCTCTCACCTCACCGTTCTTAGCCTGGACACTTTGGGGTGTGTCATTCAGGTATCTCCAGTTTGCAACAACTTCCCTTATTCTGCTTGTGGCTTTTTGTGCTCCAACATTCCGCATACAGCTGAGAGAAAAATGGTTCTTTAGCTGATATGCCATCTTTCGTTCCTTGCCCTTTCCCAACTCAATGGAGCCTTATTGGGATGTAACACCAAACTCTTGCCTATTTATACTGCTGAGGTTTCATTCATATTTTGAGTTTTATAGGATACATATGTATATAAGGAAGAATTATTCATTTAAAATCACCACATCCTTAGCTTCCTCAAAAGAGTATTGAAATACCATCCAGAATGCAATTATTAAAGTGCATTTTCATGACTTATGTAATCATTTCCAAAAAAAGATATATTGCTCAAATGTTTTTGTGAGACATTCCCCTCCCCCCCCCAAAAAAAAAGGGTGCTTTAAAAAAACCCAAACAAAACAGTACTACTCACATCTAGGAAGTCTTTAAGTCTGTTTCTGAACAAATACAGCATCGTGAGACCCTTCATGCATCTAATCTCTTCAAATATCATGACAAAGCATTTACAGGACTATTGAAGTTTGGGAAGCTTTTGCAGAAAAAGTAGCTCCCTAGGAATACTTTTTATCTTGTTCCCATTTAAGTTTATGCACTCCAATTTTTCTAGTTTGTAAAGAGGATAAAGCTTTTCAATCAGTGCCTTGATGCATTTATTTAATCTGGAATGTAGAGATTATGTCAATTTATTTGGAATTTAAATGAAGACTTTTTGTGTGTGAAAAATTCTTTTTATGACATACCTGTTTATAACATATGGAGGCAATTGCTAAGGATTTCAGTTGTATTCAAAATAGGTGTACCATACGCCTCTAGTGATTAATCCTAACCCATCTGCTGCTTTTATTAGTCTCTTGAAACAAAGGAATTGGTGGGTTAGTGTTCTTACTGGAGCCAAGAAAAGCCCAGAAAATGCCTTCCGTATTTCACATCCTATTTTTATGTCTGTTCAGCTACTTACATAGATTAAGTAATCAACACGGGCTGCTTGTCATTCATAAATACATCCCAGAAGATTAGCTGGGAGATAGAGGAAGGCTGGGCATCTCTTGAGGACTAAAAATACAAAGTTGAAGTTGCAACAATTCCATGGCCTAGGAAAGATGATGGCCCAAATTGTTGTCTTGTAGACTACCCAGACGATGCAGACGGGACATTCTGACTTTCTCACCACAGCCTCGAGGTCTCTCTGGGGCATTCAGCATTCCCTCCTTTGGCCCGAATGAAGGCTGTTGCAGCCCTGACGATGCCACTTACCCAAGACACCTATAGAACACATCTGATTGGGAGTTCCCAGAACATACACCACAGCTTGTCTGCACTCTGACCACCAATACTGTCTACAAACGAGACGTTGCCTATCTCTGCTTACCCAACTGTCCCGTCAGTAAGTTCACAAGCTGCAAGGTGCCCAGCACTGGTGAAGGAGGAAGGCCGGAGAACTGGGCAAAACCCACAGCCCCAATACCAACCGCAAGAGGCAGTGCCCCTACTCCACCTGCTGCCAGCGCATTTAGCTACGATAATTCTCACTTTTGTAATTCATAGCAATATTACACTCGAGCATTACACTCTACACAGCAGAGGGGTGGGCACCAACCCACAGCATCAGATCTGCCCAGCCACCCCGCTGCCAGCACCTCCTGCTCCGTAAGACAGAGTAGGAGCAGAAGGGATGTGCTCTGCATAGACCTGAAATTTCAGCCTTGTTTTTTCTCTGGGGTCTGTCACAACTCCTGTTGAATTGCCTGTTAAAAAGGAAACGGGAAGGACAGAGGATGGACAGGAGGCAAAAAGTGCCTCTAGTGACAATTTTACCCCGAGGCAAGTGGTTGTGAAACAAACTCCCCTCTTCAGTGTTTTAACTTTGGTGTAATACTTTAATATATGTAAACACAACAGGTTGTGAGAATTGTACAAACGTGCACAAGGAACATCACTGCTTCATTGCATTTCGTACGATTTATTTCTTGTAAAAAAAATTCCTTAAAGTCATGGAATATTTAAATAATGTATGACAGGCCTGCGCTCCCTCCTGCTGCCACCCAGCTCCCAGCCACTTTCTGGCACTGGCTGCAGCCCACCCGACCGGGGGCGCATGGGAGCGCAGGGACTGGGGGCAGCCTAAGTGAAGGAGACCAGGATGAATGCTAAACACTGTATGTGGCTGAAGAAACTGTTGTTAATGAATGACAAAAAGCAAGAAAAGCTACTTAAATACACATAAACGCAAAATAAGTAGTGCTATTTTGCAGAGAAAATTAATCTGACAAAGTTAAAAGCTAAATTTGAAAAAAACCCTCTCAGTTTCACTTGACTGTTTTTTGGATGGAGAAGTTCAATAGTATTTTCAAATACAGCTTTTCAGAAGAGTTCAAGTTTAACTCCTAAAACGCTGAGGATAAATTTTGTTTAGAAACAACTTCACTTCATAAAGAGTAAAGCTTTGCCTGCTTGAATAGGAATAGTCAGTTGTTGGAGAATTCACATTATAGTAAGTCCCTAAAGCTATAAAAATTAAATGAGTAAACTTATTAATGCTCAGAATTAAGTACTGAACAATCTAGGTACAAAATAAAACACGACCACAAGATTTGCCACAAATAAAGGAATTTATTACTTTTTTGGCAAGTCCCATACAGCACGAGCAAGGATCTTTCACTATATTAAAACATTATTTTGCTTTATACAAATTGTAAACATCTTCAACAGGACAAACTGTTGGTACGGGCATTCCGCAGTTCTGACATCTTTTCTCTGTCAGTTAATCAAACAAGAATGAAAACCCAATAAACCAAAGAACTTTTTTCAAAGGGTATCTATAAAATGCAGCATGTGCATTTCATATCACATCAATTCTAAGCAACACAAAGAAAAGTATTTCTGATTATTATTTTTAGTGACATTCATAGTGGTATTATGAATAGAGACACGTTTTCCAATTTTTTGTTTGACATTAAAAACATTGTTTTATACAATCAAGGTAGTAAAGCAAATTCTACAGTAAACCAGCTGCTATAAATACAGCAGTATTTGCTGTACTTTATCAGATAAATAAGGATGTAAAAACTCCTAATCTGGTTAATACTTTGTTTTCCTGGCAGGCACCAGTCTAAAGAAGTCATAATTCAAGTTCCGCTTGTCCAAAACTCCCTGCTATAATTGTCTGATTTTTTTTCCCCTCCCTCTCTCTCAAAGTGCTTTAAATCAGACATAATCTGATCCATAAAGTGAACACTTATCTCCTCCTTCCTAAGTATGAGCAGATTTTTCTTTCTAAGTCCCAGGAATGTCAATCTGCTGGCTAGCTTTACTGAAGGACTACAAGATGCACACTGTTAGCTCATAATCCTCAAATCAAGGCAAAGGTGTTTAAACTTGACATGAAATGCTTTTCTCCAACCAAGTCATCAGTGCTAAGATACAGACAATTATGTTATTGACTAGGGCTTTAAAAAAGCCCACTCACTTCTATTATTAAAAAACAATTACATTACAACTTTGGTTTCAGTATGCTGCCAATTTTGGAGTCACATTTACAGTGACTTAAAGACAAAAATCTACATTTCTAATGTAAAAAGTCAAGCCATATTAAAAAAACCTCTACCTTCCAAGCCTCTGTGCATCATAAGGAGCAATGAAAATAAACTTAATTCTGCAGATCACCTTTAAAGTTACTGACAAAACCAAGGCGGTTATTCTTACACCTGTATGCAACCAGCTGTTGTAAGCATTATAAAACATCACACTTCAGATGACGAAGTGCTTAGAATAGCAGATCCATAAATGATGAGTTCAGATCAGTTTCACTACCTGAAGTGAGGACATCGAGGAGCTTTTTGTTTGTACGTTTTCTGTATCACAGAAATGCACAGATGAAAGACCGTGAAGGATGAACAGCAGAGTTAACTTGCATCAATGTTATGATGTATAGTCAGAAACAACAATGTTCTTCCTGAACAGCATCAAGCATTGAGTTCCTACTGTCAACCTCAAACCTCGGTAAATGTCTTAGATGAAAGTCAGTACAATTAAAAAAGACTGTGCAATTCCTTCAGCCAAGCAAGACATTCTGTTACTGGATTTGCCTCCGGCTCTTCTCTGCCCCAAAAGAAGGGGATGCCTACTACAGTATTAACGCTAGATCCTGATAGAACTAAAGAAACACTGTAGAGAACATTCCATCAACCAAAACAAAATCAATTATTTTAAATGCCTTAACTCTTTCATGATCATCAAAATCTGCCAGAAATAATGTAACAGGAACCTTTAAGTGACCTTAATTCTTCAGCAGAAATGCAGATTAACCAAAACATTTACTACTATGTATTTTCACTGCAGCCTGGGATGAAGCTCTATTAAAAAAAAAAAAATACTTCTGATCTACACAGCCACCATTTTAGAAAAGACCTTCTAAACATGATTCATACCAACAAGTTCAAAATACTGTTGTGTGGGTTTGGTTTGGTTTTGTTTTAAATCAAAAGCTATTTCTGATTTATAGTCAAACCTTGTATGTCTTTTTTTCATTTTTAATCCATTCCATTTAGTTTTACATTTCAGTCTGTCTGGGAATTGTCTGGAGCCCAACACATCAAGACACAACTGTTATCCGTGTGGATTTATGACTTTTGTATGCTAGCTGCCATTTTCTGTAGCAGCATCTGTTAGAAGTTGTACAGAGTTGTAATGTTCTCCTAATCCATAGGCATGTCGCATATACCTAAAAAAAAAAGTTACAGAATTAGTGTTCAGTGTAACTAAAAGTGTACGTCATGCCAAACATTAACAGCACTGGAAGATAGCTTAAATAAATTCAAGTTTTAGCACAGAAAATATATAGGGTCATTAAATAGGAGAGTATTAATAAAGACGGTTTCTAATTCTGGTGACTTCCAGGTGCAAATTGAAGAGAAAAAAAAAGTTTCCTGCTGCATCTTATACCGATTTCACAATCATTTTGTAATTATCTAACAGGTAAAATGACCTCGTAGCATTCTACAAAGCAGTGACTGAATCACACTTCAGACTAACTTTCAGCATTTTAAGAACTCTAATTAAAATATCTTTAAACTGCGTCAATCACAAACATAATTTCTGACCTGCAAGATCATTATTCAAGCAGCGTTTCAACATCAGATACGTAACAGAAAATAAAAGATCAGGTGAGAATCAAAGTTGAGCCCTCTGCTATAGAAATAAGTGCACTAATTTTAAGAAGGGATAAAATTACATACTTACACAAGTATTATTGGTTTGCCTGAATATTCTTCACCGACAATAATGGGAGGGGAATCCATTTGCACTACTTCTATAGGTGTTTGCAAAATGTGCGACAAAGCCCTTAGCTTTAAGGCATAAAAACAATTCAATAATAGGATTAAATCCAATGCAGGGAGGAGAGAGGAAGACATGGCGTTTAGTTTTAGCAGACATGAGTTCAGGCCTAACGTTTCAAATACTGTTACAAAATAAACTTTATTAAAATAAGCAAAATTATTTTAACTTTAAAGTTTAATTGAAAATGCGTTGCCTTAAATTAATCATTGTTTTGATGATACAACACAGGTAACATTGGGCTAGCTTCAGTAACTCGATAGCTACTCTTTCATAAAACAATAAATAAGACAAACTAAAATAAATACATATTTTCTCAAGCTCAAGTTCTGGCTTGCATTACAAAAATGTAACATTGCTCCGCTATAGTCTGCTTTGCTACCATCTTAATTCTGCATAATAAAATACTCTCCCCACTCATACTGTCAGTCTTTCTAATGATATTTAGAACTACTGAATTTGTTAACTTGCATGTCATCAAATACATCAGAAAAGCTACTAATTTAGGAAAACAATTTATAACCATAGGAGAAAGTTCTTGATAAACTATTTATGACTACGTTCCCTTATGCCTTCAGTTATTCTTTCTTAAGAACCCCTTTTTTGAAGGTATGTTCACCACTTCAGAATTTCACAAATAAAAATTATCAATACAATACTTACTTCCAGCTGACCACCCCATGCAGCTGTATTTGCTATATCATCACAGTATTTTCCAAATTCCTCTGCAGGGAAAGAAAAGACAACTTTTATTACTTTTATTATTTGAGAAGTACTTCTGAAAATACTGATTGTACAATGAAGAACTAGGACCTGAAAAGTCCAAACACATTATACAGGAAAATATGTATGTTCACTGAAGAGAAAGAAAGGAAAAGAAAAACACCAGAGGCCAAAAAAATCCCCATTACTGTTTTAGAAAGAATAATTAAGACTGAAGACAGGAATAAAAACAAGTATGGGAATAAAAAGAAGTACAGGGTTTTGTTTTAAATTTTTTATTCAGGGAACTGTTAATAACAAGCATGAAATTGCATACAGTTTTCTTCCTGTTAAGTTTTAGAGGGTGTTGTTTTGAAACTCTAGAAAAGAATGTGATAGTAAGTAGTATCCTTAGTTCTTATGTTCGCTAGGTGTCAGGTATGTTTTTAAAATGTTGTAACTGTATGTAGTTCAACTGTTGGGTTTGTTTGGTTTTTTTTAAAATTTGCAAATTAGCTGCCTTCATTTTAACCTCTGAAGTATTTATTCACAATAGTTCATTTGTTAATACCTAAATAAACCTTTTGCAGATCACGTTCTAGAGAAACTAAGCTTTCAAATTTATAAATTACAACCCTTCAGGCTTCTGAATCCTATGAATAGATTCTGATAAAGAAAGAACAGATTTTCTGACGACTGCTCAGAATTGCTTTTCATACATTCCCCTTATAACAGACTGAAGAGACATAAGAAAACCACAATTCCCTGCTGCTCTGCAGAACTTCATTCGTTTTTCTCTTGAGGCACATTTAGCCTGTGACAATTACCTCTCTCAACATGGGAGAGACACCTCCTACTTCACAACAGCCCCCAGTCACCAAATGAAATCCACAGCAATAATTATTAAATGAATACAGCAGCAAGTTAAAAAAATGTATAAAGTCACTTGCATGGTGTTCCAGACACACAGTAAGAAATGAATAAACCATGTATTGTTCAAATAAGTAGTACATAAATTCCATCTGATTGCATTTACTCAGCCTACACCATTGCTTTACACTAAACGCCTTTCTATTTTTCAGTTTAGTCTGTTTATAAGAAAGGGCTCAAAAGGCCTAGTGAAAATAAAGGATAAAATAAGAAAAAGCATGTATGCAAACTATCATAAAAGAGATTTGCTTGAATTTCACACTCATTTTTAACAGCTTTCCTATGTAAATTGAAAACACCAATATAAGAGTTGACAAAAAATCATCCCTAACCTGGTAGACAATCTGTTTATAATACAACTTAAATCACACCCCAGAACATGATTAACATCTAGTAACCAGCAAGTTCTGATCATTTTTTTTTAATGGGGAATAATGTTTACTAGATTACTTTAAAAAAAAAAAAAAATTACAAAGATTCAGGTGTACCAAGTTTCATAGCACATCATCATTCTGTGTTCCATAGAACAAAGCCAAACCAACAAAGTTCAGGAACAAACATCATAATCGGTTAGTCCCAATTCAGCTGTAACTAAGATCAAGAACTATCAGAAATAGTTATAACAGTTTTTAATATCTCTTATGCCACAAGTCTTACCTCTGCTATACATGTCTCCAGTACTAGGGTTTGTAAGAAACGGCAGGAAGTCATCAAAGTGACTTTGCATATACTTTGCTGTTTGGCTCCTCAGAGTTGCAACAGTCCAAGAATTTTGGAGATCCTTGAGCTGATCTTCAATAGCTCTGTACATGCAATGGCCATCTGAAGGGATCTGTTTAATCTCTAAGTGCCTTGCTGCCAATAGGGAGGCAAGTTTCTGACTTTCAAGATGTCTAGCACCCGTTAAATTTTCTATCTCAGCTTCAGCTATCCTTTCTTCTCTTTCTTTCTCCAAAGCAGCTTTTTTTTCCTTAGATTAAAAACACATAAAAATTACATCAAATGTTAAAATTTAGAAGATGCCTGTTCAGTTCTTGGCTTAGGGCTTGCTTCGAACTCTTCAAATGTTTCCACAGATATGAACATACTGAGAAAAGTTCTCCTGAATCAGTACTACCAAATCTTAGCGATCTACTAAACCAAAACTTTAGCAAATGGTAAGTGACCAATATATCCTAACTGCTTCTGGCACCACACCAAAAATTACGTGACAGGAGAAATCCTAATTATATCAACATGCAAAATAACATTTTACAACACCCGTACAAAGGCTATTAATGGTAGTAATTTCTTCAGGATCAACTATTTCACCATATTGGCAAACAACTCAAGTATGAGAATTCTAATTAAACAACAGAAAATATTACTCTTTCATAATAAGTGTGAGATCTACCACTTACAGATATGATTGCATAATGAGGCTCATGTCATGAAACTGAAACTCCCTCAGGCTAGGTATCATAAAAGACTGCTCCTAACCTAAAGGATGGATAAGAACGCATACAGAGAATACTAGAAGGGATGTAGTAACACATAACATAAAAATTACTTTATAGAATGCTTCATAAGTTTATGCTTAAGTTAACAAGGGAATAAGAGTCAAAGTAAACAAGCAAATAAAAAAGGAAGCAGTACAGAGAATGATCTTTCCACTTTCAGACTTAAAATTCATCACAAATCAACACCAGACTGGTTTAGGCAACCACAATATAGGAAAACTAGACTACAGAGTTTCTAGTTTGCCTAGACACAGTGCGATGAATTAAGAACATCCTTTTATCATGTTTGTTACAAGGCAGCTCTGCAGTAGAGATCATGTAACAGGGGATTTACTCTGCAATAAGGCAGTGCTCCTTTGGCCCTGAACCAACATTCATGCAGGTACAATGAAAATGTTAATCCATCGCAATTTAACATCTCAAGCTCAACAAGATATAACCCTAATGGCCTGGACACCAGGCAGTATTTCTTAAAAACTCAAAAATTTACACGAATTTCAGTATTAATGTTCTTTTGTTAAATGTGTAAAGTTTTACTACTTGCATATTTTCCATGTAGCATTTTACATTATTTTAATTCAATTATTTAATTCCTTTATTAATGTTTTTAGTGACATCATTTTAAAATCATTTGCTTTACATAATTTGTTTTTTTCCGGCTCCTATCTCCTGATCTATTCTGATTCCCAGCTCATGACTGAGGGTTAAAAAGTATAACTTTTATGAAATGCTTACATATCTCTAGGTAGCAGCTTTACAGATTTTCAAGGCACCCAGTAGGTACAGCATCAATACTGAATTAGCCAGGTAATGTCCCCTGCAAAATTGTTTAACTTTGGTTATTACAGTTAAGTTTAAGTGACTATAACTGCAATCAAGTATTTGTAAAACTTTTAAATGTTAAGTCATACCCGCCTCTTCTGTGCTTTTGATACTCGAGGATGCTGAATCTGTTGCTCTACTCCTTCAAGCTCTAAATTTGCAACTCCATCAGTTACAGAATCTGTCTAAAAAGAAAAAATGTTAAATGTTCTTATTAGTATAAATGATAACTGAGATGCGCATCTCCTGAAACAGGTTTAAGTTCCATTCCTAGGTAATTCTGGGGTATATTTTTGAATTTTAACCACAAAGATCTGTGTATAGCACAGAACCCGTCACAGCCAAAGTAAAGCATTTCACATCCCAAACTACTGTTAAGCATTTTATTACTTTTTCTGTACTCTCAAAGAGATAGTTACGAACCGCACATCTCAAATTTAGTCTATAGGTTCTCTTACGAGCTTCCACACTGAAGTGTGAACACTGCTTACTGGCTGAAAGGGAGAGTTTTCCTCACCACACCAGCCGACTGAAGTACCCAAACAGCCACTATCAAGTTCTCTGACAATTAAAGCAGGAGACAGCTCCACCTTCCATACCAAAGCATAACCAGCAGTTGGAAAAAACAGAACGTTGACATTTCTCAAGAAAAATGACAACACTAACCCCCTATTGGTACGAACTAGATGTCACCTTTGGAAGCATGGACACGTTTCCATCCAAATAAAAAAGTTGAGAAGTGAAAGAAACTACACATCTCAAAACAAAATCCTCTCAGGCAAGGATTTTAGCTTAAAAGGTCCTCCATCATAAAGTTTTGACAGCTCATTTAGCAAAATAAAACAAACTCTTGAAACTAATCTAAGATACAGGTAAAGAGAAACACTATGTTTAATGCTTATGCATTAATCATCTGCTTAAGCACCTGATTAAAAACTACTACAGAAGATTGTTATAGGGTCGTAAGTCTTGCAATTGAAAACTTTTTTTCCCACAAGGATTCTCAGCAGATGCTTCTCGATCAGGTCTATTTCCCTAAAAGTCATTCAGAAATGTTTTCACTCTCATTTTCAAACAAAGGTACGTTCTGCTTAAATCTCTGTTAGGTCACTAATCAGAAAACACCTAGTCCAGAAAGCATCAGGCAGACAGGTTTTTGTTTGTGCCTTTATAAGATTGAAACAGCCAAAAGACACACACTGTTAGGGAGACACTTAAGGAGATGTGCGAGCATGGAGCACTAGCATCATTCACAGATAACTATATTGTACCAGTTTAACCATAAGCTCTATTCCCGTTTAGGTAGGAGAAATTATATTAACAGGCCCATTTGCACAAACAGTCCCTAAATTCAGGCACATGATACAAATAGAGTTCTTTTCAGTACTGGATATACAGAATTAAGTCTATGGATTGCAAATTCACTATGACAAGAGTTTTCAACACTCTACTTAAACATAAGTGAATTTTTGTATGTCACACAAGTATTTAATAGTATCTGGTTTACTCATTCCTGCAGCTAAATTTGAGTAATGCTAAGCCTCTGTTAAAAATTAAGTGGTTTGCCATCAAACGACAAGCTGGAAGCATTTAAATATGTAGCTATGTTGCCAACATGGCACAACTGTAGCATTTAAGACGACAATTCTCATCATCACAGAAAGTGTCTTCTTAGAAAAAGGTCAGTTACCTCGTTGACAGAATCGCATGACAAAACACAGTGCATCAGTCAAATGCCTATTGAAGGCCAATAATGCTCTAGTAGTCTACATAAGATAACGAGTGACAACATAAAGACATTTTTTTAAGCTCCTGTTAAGATGACTGAGCTACTAACATAGCCTTAAGAGCAAAACCAAACACTGCTCAACAACAAAACCCCACAGCTAAATGCCCCTTCTAGCAATGCCCACCCACCATAACAGCTGAATATTTCCAAAGAGTTACCAATACTGTGAGGAAAAGGAAAAATACTTTAAAGTATTACTTCACTATAATTTTTAAAAGTTAAAGAAGCCCTAACACAAATTTTATCTGCACTACTTCAGCTAAAGTTAAGGCACCTACCTTATTCTGCTCAGGTGAAGCTTCCTTCAACTGCTTTAATTCCTCTTTGTGCTTCTGTTCAAGTTCTGCCTCTAGTTTGGCAACTTCATCAGCCAGCTGTTTTCGTCTCTTTTTATCATTCTTGGGAACAGCATTTTTCATGCCTTGAATTTTTGCTGTTAGAGAAGTAGTGTAACAAAACATTACCTCTAAATATAGACACTCCACAGTCATTGCAGAAAAGAGAACTGCAAGTCATACAGAAAAAAAATTTACAAATATCAACACATCAGTATGTTTTAACAGTTTAGTTGTGAGACTGCCCATTACAATCACTACATTTTAAAGCAGCTGTATTTTTCTTAAAAGATGCAAACGTTGTATCTGAAGAAGAAAAAAACTTGTGCAAGGTTACTACTACAAATACTTAACGAACTCATCCATGCAGCAGACCTCAGCCTGTTGCCTTCAAAAAGATTATTTGGGCATTGAGATCTCAAGTCCTGTCACGGGAAAGGTGTGTAAATTTTTAATCACAGAAGTAGCAGATTAAAAGTAAAAACACAGTTTACCTGTCCTTAAAATAAAGCTTCTAAAAGCAAAATGGGTATTCAAGAAGAAAAAAAACCCCTCGCCTTGCTTATATTCAGTAAGTATTTTTAGGCTGTAAGTCAAGGCTCCATTTCTCAAATCATAGAGTAGTTTGGTTAGATAGGATGTCCTGAGGTCATTTAGTTCAACCTTCTGCTCAAAGAGGGGCTGAATTCAAAGCTACATCAGATTACATTAATTCAGATTGACTTGGAATTTATTTGGATGACTGTGCAAAGTCTCCAGGGATGGACATTCTACAATCTTTCTGGGCAGTTTTTTTCCGATGTTTAACCATTCTTGTTATGAAAGTATTTTCCCTTTTTCCTCCTATGAGGATTTTTCTTGTTACCACTTTCAGCCATTGTCTCTAGTCTGTTCTCTACACTTTACTTTGAAGAGTCTGGATCCATCCAGTAGGCAGTGGAAACTACAACCAGATCCCCCATAGTCTTCTCGTCCAGGCTGAACTAACACGGCTTCCACAGCTTGTGCTCTGGCATGAACACACCCTGCTAGCTCTCGTCACTTCTGTATTCACTGTTTTAGAGTTCCAGTACCAACTATTTAACATCGTGCTTGCTATTCATCATCTGTACATTCTCCTGTCCTTCACCCTTGACTGACACAATTGAGCTGAAGATGATGGTGGTGATAATGAAACTTTTCAACAGGAGGCAGCAAGAACGCTCACACTGAAAGATTTATGTTAAGCATTCAGCATCACAGATGAATCAGCTGAGTCTGGCAGGCAGAAAAGCAGTTTACTTCATAAAAATTAACATAATGGGGGAGAAGGAAATCCAGGATTTAACAGGCACACACAAATACACAAGGAGAGTACGGGGGGGGGGGGGCGTGAAGACAAGGATCATCAACTGGAAGAAATGCTGGATTTTCAGAGGCTGAGATGCACCTTATGTTAATTCTTACAAATAAACTGTTTTGCTATCTGTCAAACAGTTAATAATTGTATTTATCAGAAATGTATTTTTCAAGTAGGAAAATGCATACCTATAGGTCACCTGCCTCTCCTAACTGGGAAGACTGGGGCTCTGTCTTCTGTACACCCCTCCCACCTTTAAATAGTAGAGGACTGCAATTAGACACCCCCTTACCACCTTCTCTAGGTGGAAAAACCCACTGTTCCTCAGCCTCTCCCAATCAACATGCCATGTGCTCCAGCCACCTAACCGCAATGCTTGATTCTTACCCCGTGTTTCAATTTCAACCAACTTTGAGGGAGGAAAAGGCATTTCAAACCAGTAAGTTCCTATAGATATAGTGACAACATGTAGTCCAATAGTGTCTCTCTTCTTCTTTAACCCTCTAACTGATAAAAGGCTGCAGATGGGCCTATTTCATCACATACCAAAAAAGCCAAACAAGGAAAAGGCTATATCAATACACCAGCAATGAGAAAGGCTTAACAAAAAAGTTATAATCAACTATAAAGCTCAACTCAACAGAATCCAGCAAACAGAACTACTTAATTCTATAAATCTACTGTAATGGGGTAGGTAAAATGTGGCTCATGAACAGTTCATATGTAGCACTGTAAGACCACACAGGTCTTCTACTATAGATACTTTACTGTGGCTGGACAGAATCATAGAATGGTTTAGGTTGGAAGGGACCTTAAAGATCACCTAGTTCCAACCCCCCTGCCATGGGCAGGGACACCTCCCACTAGACCTCATTACTCAAAGCCCCATCCAACCTGGCCTTGAACACCTCCAGGGATGGGGCATCCACAGCTTCCCTGGGCAACCTGTGCCAGTGCCTCACCACCCTCATAAAGTTCATTTCAGATCAATTGCACTTTGAACGAAGAAACACCTGCCTGGGCAGCAACGACCCTTATGTAGGCTTTTCAACCTAAAATGCTTTACAGAAACACACCTTCTTTCACTTAAAAACAAAGGAGCAAAACGTTAACACAATGTTAATGGTCGAGCACTACGCTACGGCTCTCGAGCCTTGTTAGGCTCCCAAGATTACAGTAAGGCGAGCTCAGCGGCCCGCCTGCATGACACGAACGACACGCAGCAGCGAAGGGTGGCTTTGACACCTCTGCCAGGACGCCGCGTTTTCACTGCCGGCGTCCCCTCCCCCTGGCGAAGGCAGCGCGGGGGCTGCTCCCGCCTTTTCCAAAGCCCTGCGGTGCCGAAGCGCGGCACCGTCCCTCCCAGCTTCTCCCACTGCCGTGAGGGGCTTCCAGCCAGCGGAAAGCTGAGAGAAAGCCGAATCCGCCCCGCGTCTCCCCGCCACCTTCCACCGGCGAGGCCGGCGCCTGACAGGAGGTGCGTGTGTGGGGGGGCCGTTCTCCCCTCCCCCACTCCCGAGCCTTCTCCCCCGCCCGCCCTTCGCCGGGTCCGCGGCGCCCCTCACCCTGGAGCTCCCGCTTCTCCTTGCGCTGCCGCTTCACCAGCTGCTGCAGCGGCCCGTCGGCCCCCGGCTCCTCGTCCCCGGAGCCCTCCATGGGCGCCCGGAGGCTCGCGCCCGCGGGACGCCCTCACCCCGCGGCGGCGGTGGCGCGCCTGACCCCCGACCCCGGCGCGAGGCGGGAGCTCACCGCGCTTCCGGCAGCGCCGTCCCGCCCACCGCCAGCGGAGCTGCTGGGCGGCCGCCTCGGCCGTGAGGGAACGAGCGGCCCAGCCCTCTCCTCCCGCCCCTCCCCACTGCGGCTTCCCCTCCCCGCGGGGCTCCTCTGTGTGCTGCCGGCCGGTTGTTCTCCGCCTCGCCGCCGTCCCGGTGTCCTGGGGCCGCCGGAGGGCGTAGGCGGCCTCTGCCCCCGGTTCCTGAGCCCGCACCTTACGGGCCGTGAGCTCGGGTCGTGGCAGGAAAGGGAAGCGTTTCTTCCCTTCTCGAGTTGTGAGAGCACGAGGAGAGGCGGGGAGGGAAAAGCCGTTTTTACGGGGAAAGGGACCCCCCCACACCCCCATTTCTGTCCCCTGACAACTGGGGAGCTCCTTGCTGGTATCTCCTGCCCAATACGGGACTTCTGTGAACATGTCTTCACTGAGGAAAAATGGTACGTTTAGCTCAACTAGAGGTAAATCCTATTAAAGAGGAAGGCTGGAGGTGAGAAAAAAATAGGTTGGGTTTTTCACGATTTATCATGTTGACAGAAAAAAATTATTTCACCTGTTTGCTTTTGTGCGAAATACACTGTGGTCTATGTGTGAAAGTTTTTCTACCTGAAGTTACTTAAAGCTAAAAAAAACCCACCAAAAACAAACAAAAAAACCCCCAGACTTCCAGTTTTCCAAATTATGGTGTTCATGGTTTGTGTCTCCTCACCACTGTGAAATTATGTCTCATAAAGTGTGACATTTTTCTTACAGTAAAATCCAAACTTCCTGGTTGGAGTGAAATCCCCACCTCAGAATGGGAACTACAAATTCTTGTTGAGTGCTAGTGTGGAGTGAGATGCTTTTTTGCTTAGTGCACTCACCAACTTTATTTTGTGGAATGTTCGGTTCATCTGGGTAAAACATAATTGGTAAAACATTAATATTTTAATTGGGCTTAAAATTATTCAAATTGAGCAAAAACCTTGGTGATGGAAATGGTAAGTTTGTGCTTCAGTATTATGGCATTGCTATTATTCTTTTACATTCTTATCAACAGATCCTCTACAAGAAGTACAGTGTCAAGTGCAAAGAAAGGAAATGGATCTAAAGCAGAATCGTAAGATGATGGATCAAACTCTCTTGCTGTACAGAACCACCCAATTTTTAGCCCCCCCCTTTACAATTCTGTTGAAATGTAAATAATTTTCAGATTTTTATATCTGTACCTGGATATATAATATATTTTACCCTTACTTCCACTTGCTTTTTCCAGCCTGTTGGAATAAAACCAGATCACAGACCAGCTAGGAAAAAAAAAAGTCTCATCCAAAAGGAATGAAGTGGGAGGGGTTGGCTTTTAGCTCGGAAAATAGGTTAGCACTGGAAATTGCTAGGGTGGCCCTATAAATATTTCTGTATACTACCAGCAAATCCAGAATAAGGGACAAATCCGGGAGAGATTTGCCTTGACTAATGTATATATATGCAGTATATCAGTTTGTCAATGACATATATTTGTCCACACATGTAGGTATATATGAATATGCTGACATTTAATACATGTTCTTAAAATGCTCTGCATTGAAAAATAATAAATAGTGGTTTATATCTTTCGCATTTTAGTTTCTTTTAGAACTTCATAAAATTACAGCAAAGAAAAAAACATTGTCTTTTTACCATAACAAGACACTGTAATTAGATGTTCAGACATATTATCCAATCCCATCCTTCAAGCAGGCTGAGCTCTCCTGTGTTTGGCAGACTACAGGCCTAAATCTTTCAGGAAAAAAAGGTACTACCAGAGGCTCCTTTCCTCCAGTGCAACTATCCCCAGTCAACGGGGATACATCGAGTGAGGTCCCTGTAGCGACTACTGGTTTTAGTCCAGACTTCTGCCATACCTTTAGCAGTAATCCAAAAGAATATAGAATAAATACCAATGACCAAATAAATAAATACCTCAGGTGACCAAATGTGAAGTGCTAAGTGATGATGAAGGTAGGTTGATTAAAGTGATCTGATGATACACTAGCCTCATTTGAACAACACATGTCTTAATACAGTTGAGCTCAAAGTTACTCAGGAATGGAGATGTTAGGGCACACTAAGTATGAGGCAGCACATTTTAGAGAATAGCAGTATGATAAATGTTGGTGAGGTCATGCTGCACAGCCAGCTAAAGATGAGTCTCCTCTGCTGCCATGAAACTTGGAATAAATGAAAGCTATTAATAAGAGCATTACCCTTGCCAGCAGCAGGCCACAGGCTCAATGCCAGCTTCACAAGGCACCAGTCCTGGCCTGAGGGGCTTGTTACCAACCTGTGGTGAGAACATGCCCTGTGAACTGGAGCTTTGTGCCAGACAGCTATTGTGAACTGGAGTTTAACATGGGATAACAGCAAAGGCCTTGAAAATATCGTTGAAAACAGAGGACCCAACATTATAAACAACTAACTGATGGCCAGTTACTGGTTGAAAAAAACACAACATTGCAAGTTATGAAGACAGCTGCTTTGAGCACACCAAAGGAAAGCAGCAGCTGAGCAAGAGAAAACAACCAGGCACCAGGAGGAGGCATTTACTGAGGCCTGAGAAAGTAATGCTCTCCAGTATCACAAGGTATGTGTATGGCTTAGGGGGTGGAGATCAAAGGCTGCCAGCTGTTCAGAAAGCATCTTAAAAAAAAAAAAAAATAATTTGGGGAAACCGTCATCATGGGGATCTGCAGTCATGACGTCTGTGTGAGACTGCCAGGGCTGCAAGCGTGCCACCTGCTCTCCCTGCCTGCGCCAAGGGCCCTGACGCTCCCCCCCTGCGCTGCCTGCTCCAGGGGCCCTGACGCTCCCTGCCTGCTTGCCCCAGGATCTCTGGTTCCTCAGGGACCTTTTGACCTGCCAGCTTATCAGGACCATGCGTGTACATGAGGATCATGTACATGAGGATTGTGTACATGCGTTTTTTCCCCTCCAAATTCTGTCCATTTTTCCTCTCTGGCAACAAAACACTTAAATAAAGCCTTGCTGCATGTAAGCTCAGCTCAGCTAATTATGATTCCTGGGTAGAAAGGGTGGTTTAACAGGTAAGGTGATAATAAAATACAATGCTTAGGAGCTGAAATGGAAAAAAAAAAAAAAAAAAAAAAGAAAACAACTGAAATATGAGGTAACTAACTGTGAAGCACTTTATCTAGGATGTGATAGGTTCACTGTCAACCAAGTCTTTAAACAAGAGTGTACCTTCCTGTGCATATGCAGCAGCTCAGCTGTAAGTTACAGGCTCCATGCAAGCAGCATTTACTGATGTCTCAGAATTCAAAGTCAGACTGGATTACAGTAACAGCCCTTTCTGGTATTAAAATTTACTCCTTTATTAATCTGTTTTGTAGGAACTTGAACCTCCCATTGGAATCAATGATAGCTGTAAGATGCTCTGTACTAACCACAGTCTGTGTCTCACACACTGCCAAAATTGGAATTTTCAGAATTAAGGGGCACTTTTGAAATGTGACTGAATATTGCTAGGTTAGTCACTGAAGTCAATGACTGAGGGTTACCTTTGATAGCTGCTGACTTGGATGTTGAATTAACCAGCTGTCGTGTTCTCTTTGTTCCATATTTCTTTTCTGGGGAGGGAAACATAAATGGCTATTTAAAGTATTACACTTTGAGATGCTTTCTAGTGTCTTTCTCCCAGTGGTTTTCCACTGTTCAGTGAGTGTGCTGAAACTCAGGATGGTCGTTTGTTCATTGGTATTTTATAAGTCGGGGTAGGACCTCTGGTACTTCTGTCACTCTCTAAAAATCAGACTTTGTTTCTTTGGATGCAAAACTGATAAAGTAAGGCTGTCTAACAGACAGTTTTCAAGACAGCAGTAATGAATATCCAAATCTTACTTCAGCTAAATGATACAAAGTGTTGGTCAAGCAAAGAAGGTGTCTTAACTACTTTTAGGTAAGCGTGTATCTCATTTCCCTCCATTATCTCAAAGATGTTTCTTGCTCAGCATTAGTGAATTACAGACTGGTTGTAGCCATACACAAAACTCTTTTAAAGTGGCTCTGCTGTTTCACTGAGGTTTTGTTGAGAGTTTTCTGATTTATGTACTACATGACCAGTCAATCTGGGTCACTTGATTCCAGATATTGAAGCAAATGTAGCTGAACTTTCCTTTACTCATTGTCATAAAATTGGCTGGTAGTAAGATTTGCAGTTATTCTACATGAATTAACGAGTATACGTGACCTTGAAATGAAACCTCCACAGAACATGAGGATCAGTATGGCACATTCTGTTTGGCACCTGAAATCTCCTAGCGTGGTATATGTGCTACATATTGTTGTCTGAAAGTTCATGTATATCTGTAAATGAACTAGCTGAGCTTTTCCTGATGTTAGTTTATGTTTGCTGGAAAGAGTGCTAACAGATTTTTGGAGCAGGACATCTGCAGCTAAGATTCCTTATCTGTGAAACTGTTTTGTAATAATTTTTCAACACAAATCTGACAAGCGTCGGGACCAATTACTTAATAAAATCTGTAATGAGTCATATTTATCAGTTAAATAGAACAGTGGGGTTTATTTCTGGATTCGACATTTTGGAGCTCACAAAGCCCAATGTATTTGCCTTTTCTATTTGTAGCACCAGAAGGTGTAAAAAGAATCACAGGTCTCTGTTAATACAAACAGATTCAGGGTCACTCATTACTCACAGTTACCTTACGAATGCTAGGATGCAGAGAAACTGTGGCTGTTACCTGGAGACATCTTTGATTACTATGAAGACTGCTACTGAGAAATCTGTGTTAGTGGTAGCACAATTTTGCCAGTCTCTGCAAATATATTGTGAGCTTTGCAGTGTTTTGCTTTCTTAAATCTCAGCAGCTGGAATGGCGAGATTTCATGAAAACCCACAAGTCTGGATTTTTAAGCAGTTTTCTTTGCTATGTGACTGGGAGATGTGACCTGTGTTTGACAAGAGGTGACTTGGATGCATTCTAAATGCTCAGAAACAATAAGCAAAAAGAAAAAGCCCAGCTCCAGCTCTTCATACTGCTTTTCAGTAGAAAATTTTTAAAAAAATTGGACACTTGGGATTTCCAGTACTTAAGCAGAGTCACTTAATGCATTCAGCAGAGACTGTCAATCAGGTTTCACAGGGTTAGCACTGAATGTCATCACATTTTGCTGGTGTAGTCTTGGCAAGAACCTTGGCCAATAATCCACGCTCTGCTAAACCCCTTGAAGCTGCTGTCATTTTCACTATGTTCTTTATTTACTTTCTAGACTGTGGAGCTGCCAACTATAGCTCGTGTTATTGCTATGAAACAACGAAAGAGAGTGTTGCGTGTTAAGCAAACATTTCTTTGCCAGGTAATCTTCCCAGATTTCATGAAAATGGAAGAGAAGAAAAGAGGAACCCTAGGTACTCCTTAAACTGCTAAAAAGTATAACCCGACAATCACTATAATCTCTGAGACTCTCTGAGTAGCATTCAATAGTAAGTATTCCAGCTAAAACTGCATTTTACTTGTACATACAGGTCAAGGCAAATATATGGCTAAAAATTTGTACTGTGATTCATGCAATATAATTTCTTGTATCAATAAAATACAATTACACCTTAGTCCAGACCATTGCTGTCCAGCATACAGACCGCTGGTTAATTCTCTCCATCATTGTCACAACTCAACCAAAAATACCTGTCTGTCAGACAAACTGCTGATGTACTTGAGCAGAGAACCTACACGTGCATGCATACTCAACAGCAAGGGGGGGGGGGAGGCTGTCATAGAGGGGTTCAAGACTAAACCTGCTGGGTGACAGTCCTAAATGCTGGTGGTCTGTTAACAGTTTCAAATCCCACATGTTTAGATCTGTAAGTAGGACCTTCATCTACAATGCTGTGCAAAGAGCTCATAGCTAGGAGTAAGTTTTTGCCCAAGTAATTTAATATTTGAGCACATAAATAAGGAAGCCACAAAACAAATCCTTAAGTAGCTTTGATATCAGGAACACCTTTAGTATGGACATGGCAGACAGCATGATTACCAGAAAATTTTTATTCTCAGATTAACTTTTTTCCAAGTTGCTTGTCAGCATGCAAGATTGCATGGGCAGCCCTGGTGCTGCTTCAGCTGGGTACAACTGGTCCCGCAAGCTGGTGGAGCACAGACTGGCCAGGGACGAAGCACCAAGCTAGACCCATCCTCTAATCCCAGTGCTGGGCTGCCATTACCCTCCACAGGGCTGAGTACTGGAGCCCACCTCTAGTGCTCTCATCTGCTGGGTACCCAGGGAAGGAAGAAAGGAATCTGCTTAACTTACGTGCCCTAAGGACAAGGAAAAGACAAGCAGAAGATTCAGAAAAGGCATCTGGAGACCCAGACGCGGGAAAGGGAAGACTGACTGAGAGTTGTGAAAGGAACGCTGGCCTAGAGAAGTGATTGGAGAGAGAGATCATGGCTGCAACAAGAGGAAGGAAGGTCCAGAGCTAGTACGAAAAAGGGAAGAGGGAACTGGAGAGGGGATGTTTGCCAAGGGGAGGGGAACTTGGGGAACAGACTTTTTAATAGGGCCTGTAGTGATAGGGCAAGGGGTAATGGCTTTAAACTAAAAGAGGGAAGATTCAGACTAGATATAAGGAGGAAATTTTTTACAGTGAGGGTGGTGAGACACTGGCACAGGTTGCCCAGAGAGGTGGTAGATGCCCCATCCCTGGAAACATTCAAGGTCAGGTTGGATGGGGCTTTGAGCGACCTGATCTAGTTGAAGATGTCCCTGCTTATTGCAGGGGCATTGGACTAGATGACCTTTAAAGGCCCCTTCCAACCCAGATGATTCTATGATTCTATGAATTTTAAAATAGGGGATGAACAACGGGACTACGACTAGTCAGAGAAGGAGACAGGGAATCACTGATCCCTATCACAGATAGGTGGAGTTGGGAGATAGCTCTGGCAAGAAGCAAGGCTGCAAGAGAAAATTGGGATAAGCTGAGTTAGAAGCCAGAGAGAATCAAGGAATTGTGCATATAGAGGTCAAAAGCAAGAGGTAAAACCACGCAGGGACCTGGAGTGGAAAAACATGAGTACTGGGGGAGGGAAATGGTTAAAAGAGATTAATAAAACAGATGGATGAACTCCAAAACTCTGCAGGCCAATCCCAAAGCGAGTGGGCCACACATATTCTGATTGACATGCAGAGACATTGCTGCACACACTCCAAAGAAGAAACTATCACCCTACGTTCAACGTTTACAAACAAAGAGCTGATTAAACAGTTGACGAGTTTGGCAACAGATTTTTGTTTGCTCTTGCAGCGTGTTGGAGTAAACACCCTCTACATTGAATGATTTATGACTGAATTGAGAGGAATGAGATGGAGTAAGACAACAAATGATTAGACAACAAGCACAACTGAATTATTTGAAAAGGTACAGAACATATGGAGGATACAGCACTTGGTAAATGAAAAGAATAGGTCAAACGACTCATAAAGCTGTACATTACAACTATGGGGCTGCAACTACAAAAGCACTACTTCAAATGTTTCAAACCATCAGCCATCTTTCAATCCTTCTCTCAAACTGCTTTGTGAAGTTTTATCTCTAGATTTATAGAACCTATAGAACCTGGAAGAGCTCTCTATACCTTTGCTGTGTATCATAGAGGACAAAAAAGAAAATCCAGCAGTTCCCACAAAACCAAAGCAATACATAAACAAAACTGATCTGTACTTCCATTCATCTTATTAAACATTTCACAAAAATCCTTTTCCATACTTACAAGAAACTGATATTCACAGAAACAACTGACATTATTCCTTCCAGGTTTGGGGTTTGGATTTTTTTTGGAGTAGGAAAGGTGCTTTTAGGTCTTGAATCTGTGGCAGAACTGAATTTTCCATTTCCTTGGAAATCCTAAATCGGTGCCTTTGAACTCCAAAACTTCTCAACTTCCAATAGCATGCTCTCAAAAATATGTTGGAGAATTGCATTTGTTCTTCATCTGTTGTCTCTTCTAGTAATGTGCCCACAGATGATGCCATGTCTGATCACTGTCAGATGCTAAGGACATATCAAAGAACTCAGATATAAATTTCATACAGAAGGGTTTTGGGTTTTTTTTTTTGGGGGGGGGGGGTGTGTGACCTGTAATAGATAGCATACTAAAGGCCTCAAATGGTATAGCAGGTCATCTGGGAGAGGTTGTGGAAGGAAGGCAGAGCTGGAATTGTAATTGCTGCCTGCAGGAAATAAGGGAAGTGGAAGCTATCCATAGTGCTACATGCACATTAGATAGGTGCACGATGCAGGGTCTTCCAGCTCTGCAGGGAGAGAGCAAGATATTATAATTTAAGTGAGTAACCTGACAGCAAGATCACAAGAAAATTAAGTCACTGGCTCCCAAAGCTGGTGCACACCAAAGTAACTTTTGCAGAGATACACTGGAGCAACTAAGGCTCTTGGGTTTTTTTTCCCAGATAAAAAGATCACAGGAATCGTGTTTCATGCATTATGTGCTGAGTAATAATGTGCAAAGACTACATATTTATTAGCTCTTCATTAAGAGAATTACTTATAAAGATACTGCAATAGCATTAAGTACAATCATTTCATTGCACCTTTTTCAATTGTATGGATCTTGAAACTTGTTTGTATTACCGTTAAAGCGATTTTTTTCTATTCAGTTGTTACCTTAATTGCACCATTTTGTATTCGTTCTCCTTGTTATACATCCTGCATCTTTTCCCGACAATCTTAAGATTGGTCAATTGATAAGGATAAGTAGCTCCTGACTCTGTTTTGACCTTTCCCAGGAGAATATTGGGTTTTGTATCAAAAAGCTGTAAATTATTCTGCTGAAGAACACAATATTATTGGCATGCTTCTTACCTCTTTTCCATCAATGGGAGAATAATGTGTGTTCCCACTTTTCCATTTTCAATCCGTACTGATAAGATCTAGATACAGACAAAAAATTGCTGTTATTTATATTCTTATAGTGGGAAATTCAGCTTTCTAATAGCTGGAGTCCCTCCAGGCTTCTAATTTGTCTGGTTTCTCATTGCTACTATGTTTTGCCATTAATTACAATTTCCTCTTTATTGGTGGCCGTGATTAGACTAGCTGTTGCCACCCTTGCATCACATGCTGAGACACACACAACAGAACTCTATATCTGTAAAACTAAATTGTTTCTTTATGAAAAGAATCAATTAAAGAGGTTCTGCAGGTGCAGCCAATATTTAGATGCAAACATGCAAACAGTTTAATTTCTGGGTATCTACAGTAAACTCATCCCCCCTCAACCTCCTTTCTTTCCCATCCAGTTATGTAGAAGTTTCCTAACTCACAGAAGTCTTGCAGAACCCCAAGTCATAGCAGAGCCAAGCTTGAGGCCCCCGATGCTCTTTAAGAATTCCATTCAGTCAGGGTTCCAACATCTGCACATTCCTTCAGCAGCAACATCTCTTTTGGCAGCTCCCAGTAGTAAAGCTTATCTTAGAGACAGACCATCACCAGCATTTTCACGCCCCCAGTCTGATTTCAGATGTTTACTTCCAAAGTGCTGGTGATTCAAAGATGGCCAGTTAAATATGACTAGCCTTGATCACATTTGAGCACTATGTTAACAAGTGTAGTTAAGTTTAAAAAGCAAGCTCCATGCCACTTCAGTCCACACAATCCGTATCTATGTCAAACAGTCTTTGCAATAATGTCGTGAATCTACCAAGCATTAGATCATCAGCAAAACTGCTACTTATCTGAAATAAAGAGTGATGCTCATGTAAAAATAGTTAGAGTAGCAGGCCTTGTCACTCTTTATTCTCCTGGACAAATCATGAACTTCTTTATGTTAATCACTTCATCCACTCCTGAAATGGAGCAACTCTTTAATGAACATATTGCATGAAATGAGTTCTGGTTGAAAGTGAAGAAGGCTGCTCATTGAGACTGAAATGGCAAAGGGAATTCAAGTCAGATGATTAATTATCCAAACTGGAGTTTGACCAAGATGCTGCTATTCTTGTGATATATGTCATGGGATAGCTCATTATCAAAACCTGTCGTAACCTTGACTTCAGTTTTAAGATTCCTTCTGTATACTTAGTCTCCACCTGGTACCAGGAGGGTACAGCAGCTCCATTCTTGCTTAGAGCAAAGGGTGCCATCTACTGAAGCACCAGAAGTAACTTTAGATCTTTACCTATTTTTCTTGGATGTATCTTATCTAGGTATTGACTAAGCCTGATATTGCTTAGTTTCATGACCAAAGACTCAGAGGTGCTTCTGGCTAAAAAGTAACTCCAATCGAAACTGAAAAAAAAATGCTCAAATAAAAGTGTAAGACAACTTTTTCCCTGTTGTTGTCCCCAAAGCCCCACCCTTAGAACTAAAAATCAGAGATCAAATTGAAATCAGATAGGATGCCAAAATTTAGAAGTCTCTACAAATTTAGAAGTATCTAATTATCTCTGTAATATTCACCCATTCAAGAACAGAAAAGAAAGTAGAAAAAAGGAATTAAAAATGTATTCAAAAGCTACTAGTATGATACCATTTGACTGACATTAGTAAACAAATGGAATGATTTTACAGAAGGAAGGGATCTAGATACAGGTATTTATTGAGTTGCAACCTCTGACAAATAATAAAGGAAGGAATCTTGAGTACATGTAATGTGATTAGGAGAAGGTGAATATATTAAATTAAGATTTTTGAATGCAGCTGATGTCTTCAAGATGACCAAGAAAGTGTTTAGCAGTTATGGTAATACACTGATATGGAGCTGGGCTGGAAAGGAATTTAAAACCCATAAACAATTTTCCTGCCAATCAAGATTACATTTTCCAGTGTGAACTGGTTCTGAATTGAGACTGAAAATTCCTCTATTATTCTAAAAATAAGGTTAACTAGAAATAGCACCAAGACGGTAAAAGAAATGACAGATGTGCAATCAGGAAAAGATGATAACAAGAATAAGCTTTACAAGAATCGCAATTTCAGTTAGCAATAACAGAAGAGGTCTCCCTTTGTGTACATGAAGATATCTTTACCATGATAATGTCTGTCTGTCACAATCTACTGTAGTGAAATGAATGCAATCCAGTAAATTGCAGCTTTGTAACTGCAGCCTCTATACATCCATTTGCATGACTGCTCTGTAGTGACAGGAATAGCATATACAGGCTAAAAAGTACCAAAAATAGACTTGTCTAGTCAGTGGCCAAATGCTACTCATCACTTCTGGGAACAGAGGGTGGCAACAAGCAGAGGCTGTCAGTGCAGCAAGCATGCCCCTTCCCACTGCTCTGGTGTGCGGCTCTCCTGCCTTCGTAGCCCTGCAGGTGGGAAGGAGTGGGTTGGAAGAACAACCACTTTCTGCAACATTAGCTGCTGTCAACCTCCTAAGTCATCATCGAATAACACAATGTTCTTTGTCTGTGTTTTGCCAGTGGGAGGGTGACTTATCACACGACCGTAACAGGATTAGCAGTGTTGATGGGACTAGAGATAAAATCCTTCCACACACAAGAGGTTCGTATTAATTCCTGTGCTCTATAGATCTACTATCTAATTTCTGCTGCACAGAAGGGAATCAGCCCTTTCCCAAGCACAGATAAATATGAAATTGTATGACGTTCCCATTTTTACGGTGTTTGTATACTTTTGCATGTGAATAAATGAAAGACATTTATATGAAAAGAAAAAAAGAAAACAAATTAAACATCTCAACATACTAACAGTTCCAGCAGTTATGACACTGTTGCTCATATCAATGCCAAGTCACAAACCTATCTTGAGTCAGAAGTCTGCGCTAGCACAGCACAAAGGACAGAAGGAAGAAGTGTTTTCAAAAGACCTGCCCATCTGTCAAAATATGCTCTCAAATACTATCTTGGATACTGTATCATAGTTATGATATTAGATTATGTTGCATTGCTTTACTTGAAACCGGATATGTAAACCTATAGTTAGTGATTTTTATAACTGGTGCTAATTATTATATTCTGCATTTCATACTATACACAACAATAATTACGTTTCTCAGACTATGTACAGTATAAAATTTTATCTTGTTGTAGACTTGATCTTGCAGCACAGGATACCTCTGCAAATGAAAATCATGAGAGGATTTTGTGTACGCTCTACATGCTGCTCCTATGCACCTCTCTGTATTACAATTTTAAAAAATAAGCCAGGTCTTCTGTTACCTTACTGTGCCTCTTTCTAATGTGGCAGATCTGAGAAAATATAAGTATAAGCACTTTTCCTTCCATTTTTATTCAATATACTCACGAAGTAGCAGAAGAGAAATTAATGTATTTCAGTACCACAGGAAAAGAGACATTAATACAAAGGCACAGAAAACAATCTCAGAAAGCTTTAGTCGCAATTTACCTTCTCCTTCCCAGCATGGCCATATTCAATATCTGACATATCTAGAAATCCAGATATTTTACCAGTTAGCCATAGACCATAGCCAGATCCTTCAAAAATGATTTGAACTGACAAAAATTCTGCAAACTTGTTAAGGCAGATTTTTATTGTTCACTTATACTGTCTTATTCAATATCAAAACCAGCAGTAGATGGGCTTTTCATTGTTTTCAGCCATTCTCAAGTAAGATTTTACCATCCAAAGGTTTAGACATATCATACGACTTTAATTTCTGTCTACTTAGATTATTATACTCTTTGCATAGCATCTGAAAACTGTGCTCAGGCCATAGTGGGGCATGGAACCTGGGCCATGTGAGAGACAACTGATCCCAGGCTTTTCTTTCCTCTTCCTTTGGCCGTTTGGAAGAAACTTGGTTTAGCAAAGAGCCCTTTGACTGTATTCCCTTTCTTATGCTACGAGTGAGATGCTATGTGAATTTGCATAACCTGTATTATGCCTGAATTTTTTTTTTCTTTTTTATCTTTCAAATTGTCAGGGTATTCCTGTGTGTCTTTGAACAGCTCCTGTCACAATGGATTTAGGCTTGCAGTCTCTAAGTATTATTACAGAAATAAAAATAACAGACAGATAAAAGATAGTTATTGGAGGTTATTTGTTCTTAAATCTAACACATAAATTTACAAGGTTACCTGAAAAAAGTCTGCGGAACACAGACTCCCTAAGATATTTTTTGCACTTAGGCAAGATTAATAGAGCATTTTAATTGTTTATATTATTGATAGACAAATACTTTTGCATTTGATGATAAGCTTCAACATTTGCAGTGGGTTTGTCTCACACTAAACTAGTTTGATTCTTTCTTTTATCTAGAGAAAATAAAAAAAAGAAAATAATAAGAATGATACTTTCAAAATAAAAATAAAACTTGAGCATTACTAGGCTTCTCAAAAGATCACAATAAGCATGGGAAATTATTAAAAATAGTAGAAGAAAATATGTTATACTCTGTTCATTTTATGTCTCTACTTAATGTAAGCCTTTTTAGTAACTGATGTGCTGTCTTGCTCAGCCCTCATTTATTTGTTACAGAAGTTTGTATGAAACAACCCCACTTTGGGGCAGGACAGAGAGGTACATACGTGATTCAATTCTGTGACACAGATGAAGACACCTTGAGAAACCTTCTGTAAGGTTGTTCTCAGAGTTATAGTTGGTTCATTTGCCTGTGCCATTTTCAGAGCTCTGTAGCAGCATGTTTTCGGTTTACTTGCACTTACAGAGACATCCTCCATGGAGGCATGTGGTTGGATCCACAGTCGTTATCATTCAGCCTCTATTGCTGGGAACCCACAAGATGCTGGCATGTATGTGTGTGTGTATGTATGGCACCATAAACAGGTACCGCAGTACACGAGTGAAGCACACGCAGGGTGCGCTGTGACTCACTGGTGGAAGGAGCCAAGGGGCAACAAGGCCAAGTGTAGAAAACCACCGTGCTGTGCCATGCAGTGTGGCTTGCGCTATGGCACTGAGCTCAAGTAGCAATGTACTCTCTGGGTAGTTCAGTCACAAGCAGGGCTGCTCGGGGCAGAGCATCCTACCCACCGGACAAGGCAGGATTTTCATAGACGGAAAACTGCCCAGCAGTGTAATTAAACATCTACCATAAGGCATTTGTGTCCAGAGGAAGAAGAGCAGGAAGAAAAGAACAAGTCCTCACTGCCTAAGCTGTCTTAAGCCTGGCACTATCTGCTGTTTGAATTCTTCACTTTACAGCCCAAGTAACATCCAGAGAAGGTTTGTTACCAGCCAAGTGCATCACCTTGTTTCCCAGTACACCTTTTTGTGCCCTCTGTTGTTACTAGCTGGGTCCATCCAACTTCACGCAGATCCTGCAGCTAATGCTAGCAGATCTACACATCAGGCTGCAACGTTTGACTTGGAAAGTCCTGTAGACCTTTGGCTATCTTAAATGCATGGACTCAAAATACTGAAAACCAGAGGCAGATGACTAAACTATTACCTAATTTCTGCTATTTAGACTATTTAGCAGCTCAGGTGACTAGGGTTTAAAGTACTCTGCCAAGTCAAGTCACAGGGGCTGGAGGAATGCATATTTTTTTAACCCAAATGGGTACTTATTTAGATGATAATCCTATTTCCAAGAATAGGTCAGCACGCTGGGATGTTTAATAACAATTCTCAGCTGTATGTGCAGGCTTGAGCTGTCAGACTGAGCTGTGACACAGCTTTCCCTGCAGGCCCCTGGGAGTGACTGTAAGGTTTTCAGTCTTCTTCTGAGGCACAGAACAGCAGTTCAGTGGAGAAGGAGATCCCACACAGACAATTTGCTGTAATTGCAGTGGGATGGACCAGGCATTGATGGAACTCGCTGCTGCCTAGCTGGCAGCTTTAACAAGATCTAAAATCTTTTCCGTCTCCCCAAATAAGAAAAATGGTAAATAAACCTGGTTGCAAATGCCAGTTCCTGCATCAGGACTCAAAAAGAAAGCCTACAGCTCTGTACTTCTTGAAAACAAGTCATATGACAGCAAGATCATGGGCTGAAGATATGGCCTGACTAGTAATATTAATGATCTACTTACCAGCCAAGGTCAGCCTCACAGTACCTCATCAAGACAAAGGATTTGGGGGCACAAAACACCTTGAGCCCTAAAAATCCTCACCAAAAAAGCTTCTAAATATTGACTGGATCTTGAGAGAGTTCTTTTTAAGCTGACTGAAAACTGAAAGCTCAATGTAATTTATACCAAAAAAGCATCTTCCAAGTTAGTTACCACATTTTCCAAGGAAAGAGCAGTTTGATGTGGTATGACTGCATTTCTTGCATGATGAAGACAGTTGGCGTAACACAATCAGCTGCCTTGTAGCACATTATTCCTTACGTGGTAACATCAGAGCTCACTCAAATTCCAAGTTTATTTCTGCAGGAAATAGCAACGTTCAAAAATGCAATTTTGTCCCAAATGAGAAAGAATGAACAGTATTTCAAAATTTGCCTCAAAATAAAACCTTTTTTTTCCCTTTTTTGGAAACATTAATCTACGAAAACATTGTGTTCTGCCATCACAGTATTACCACACCTTATTAATTCCATATGAGAATTATTAAAGAATTCTGTATTATAGTTACTAATTAATCATTTAAATCTTACAGAAATAAAATACATCAGCCTCCATTTAATGATTTGATTATTTCTCACAGACTCTCAAATACATCAGTCTGTTCTTGTAGAACGGTCTGATTTCCTAGATTAAACATTTTTTGGTGAAAAACAGACCCCACAGAAAATTTTCAACATGATACAAGAAATACTATTTTATTTTATAAAATGTATTATTAAAGAAGGAATATGACCAGTTTGTGAACTCTCAGGCCATGATCTTTTCCCAGTTCTTATGAAAACATCTGCACACCTTCCACGTAACGCGTTTCAAGAAGTGGCTCAGTTCTGGGTAACGGCGCCATGGGGCTGCTGGGTGGCACTTGGCAGTCATCTCTGCCTGTGTACAAAGTAACTGCTTATCTTCTGGTATTACAGCAGCCTGGCAATCTCTGACCTACAGGCAAGGGAAGGACACAACACACGCGTGACAAAACATCTGTCTTATCGCAATATAGGCTGAAAAATTCATCAGGGAAGGCTATTTTCCCTCTTTGCCAGAAACTTCCAGATGGTGCCCGAGTGGGCTGTCTAGCAGAAGGAAATTAAGTCCTTACGTCCTTGGAGAGCTCAGTGACACTAGGGGAGAGACTTCTCGGTTCAGCAGCAGATTTGATAACGTGTAGATTTATCTCCCCACGTTTACAGCGCCCTTACGGGTTACCACCATTTTCACACCCCAGTGGGTACCGCCTCAGTCGAGCCCCTCACCGCCGGTCTGCATCCTCACACTCCTGCAAAAGGCGACCGGTAGCAGTTAAATCGACTATAGCGCTTTCCTTAGCATTGATATTTATAACCACAGCGCTTCAGGGAAAAAAAAATAATCAAAAGCACTTTAAAAAAAAAAAAATAATGAAGGTTGTTACGTTTCTCCTCCAGACACCCTCCTGCCTAACCCGCCCTCGATTTAGCGCTGCGCGCTACGGCCACCACCCACGGCTGAGGCGCTTCCCCCCACCGGGGCCGGCCGGGGGAGGGGGGAACCCGCACGGCTCCCCGGGGCACTGAGGGGCGGGCCGGGCCGCGCCTCCCCGCCGCCGACCCGCCTCCTCCTCCTCCGCCGGCGCTGCGGCTGCCGGCAGGCCGCAGGGAGGCTCCCCGGTCCGGGAGGCCCCGGCGCAGCCCGCCGCAGCGGCGCTCCCCCGCCTGCTCCGCCGGAGGAAGCCCGGCCCTCCTCGCTCATTAGCCCGTGACGGGGGGACGGAGGGAGGCAGGCCCGGCTAGCCCAGCCCCCGCCCCGGTCCCATTCATTCCCAGCCCCTTCCTCTGCGCTCCTTCCCCTTCCCCAGCGCTGCCGGCCCCGCCGCCTCCCCGCCCTCCCCGCCCCACGCCGAGAGCCCGGCAGCGGGAAGGGCCCTCCGCGCCGCAGCCATGGCCGCCGAGGGGGTGGACGAGCGCTCCCCCCTGCTCTCCGCGCCCGGCTCCGGCAATGTCACCCCGACCGCGCCGCCCTATTTGCCGGACAGCAGCCCCCGAGGTAAGGCGCCCGCTGCCGCCGCCGCCCTCCCCGCTCACCCGGCGCCGCTGAGCCGCCTCCCCCGGAACCGTGCCGGGCA